>CM075173.1:219565394-219775105 GCA_037576465.1 Parascaris univalens
TTGATGAGTCGCGGTTATTTAAGGTGACAATTGTTAATGGTCTTGGCGTTTCCGGTCGGATCATTGAACCGGTACGTTTTGCAGTTTCGCGTTTAAAGCGTCAGTTTTTTGGTATTATCACTTCATGACGTATTCCATATTTATCTCTACAAATCACTGAGAAAGTGGATTAGTCACTCTAGCTCTTTTAGCTTTCTTGATTACTTATAGAAGGGTTGAGGAGAGCGGCCAGTGAGAAGAAAAGATTTGGGTGCTTCAGTATGTTTCACCTCAAGATTCCCGTGCTGTGGTAGAACTGCGCTTCACGTTGCGGTCAGATTTACGTATTGACTTGACCATTACCGAGAATGATATTACTCCACGCTCTGTTGTATCCATTTTGCACGGAGGCAGCTATGAATTCGTGCGAGGTCGCCTAGTCGTTTTCTTTATAGGGCTTATGAAGCACGGCCTACTGCTTGCCAATAGCCTCATCGTTACAATTTTCCAAGTGTCGGAGCAATGAATATGTTCGGGAGCCAGCGTGATTTGTTCACAGCCGAAGAGTGCTCATGATATCCGCTTTCGAACCGTACAGTTGCAAAAGCACAGCTCTTTTTGCAATTATATCCAAATATCAAGTCATTGTAGCCAGTATGGGAGCCGTTTCTTGATGAAAACGGTGACTTATTGAAAATCGCAATTACCTATCCCGATCTGCTATGGCCTTGGTCAGGTTATATGGCCGTTGCAATGAGCGTCGCGCAAGATGGTATTAGCTACGAAGGTACAGCTGCAGGTAGAATCACCATCACCGTAACGGTTCGTCTTTTTTTAAACTATCATTTCAGTTTCTTTTGTTAAAAATGTCGCATTTAGATTATGAAAGGAATGTTTATAGTAAGTGGAAGTTAATCTTCTACGTTCCCTTGAAAGTTTTAGAATGGACTTGGGTCCGAGAGTGTTGTTGGGGTGGGAAGGGGATATAAGGTAGTGTGGGTTAGCAATTTATAATTTTCACCACACGTGATCCTATGTCCCATCTGCCGTTTTCCATTGTTTGCAATGTTCCGTGAATGGAGGAAGGGCAGGGGTGGCGTAGGGAGTTTGCAAGATGATGGATTTTAGCTTTGCCAGGTTTGAAATTGTGGTTAGTGGAATAAAGAAATCTTATTCACAGAAATGGAGCCTGCCAGTTGCTTGTTTAATAGCAGTTGGTTTGTGCCCTTTTCAACAAGCCATACACAGTTAGGCGTGTAGAAAGTGTGCATATCGGTCAGTGTAAAAAATCAAACTTTTCATTGAAAGCTGATAAGGTCTATCGATTCAGGTAGAGGTTTTTTCCCAAGTTCAGGTAGATTAGTTCAGGCCGACGAGCATGGAATGAAAAAACGTGCTGTGGCGACGTTCATGGTACGTGTGCGTATCATCCCAACACCACCGAGGAGGTAGTATATTTTGATTGTGTTGTACGCTTAACAATGGGTGCTCATATTGAATTGATTGCACAGTTTGAAGTCTTGCTACTACCACTCACTCGTTGGATAAGTTATTAGTGTGATTTTTCACTGATCCAGGATCGTGCGTGATAGTTAAATAAAAGTGCTCGTAATTATGGCGAAGTGCAGAAGAATTTCGAATAAAGTTGCATCACTTGGGATGTGGAATTCCGTACTTCATTTTCATCATTCAGAGGGATGACAGAAGGTCATAAAATAGTAGGGCATAAATGCTAACGCCATCTTCTCATGATTTGATAGGTGGAGTGGAGCGGTTGGATTGGATGAATCAAAACATTTCCATTCTTTGTATTTCTGTGACGACCTTGAATCGATGCGACAATTAGCTGATGAGTGAAGAATGGTGTGGAAGAGGCTTAAGCAAGCATCTTGTTTCAATAATCAGAATTAAAATGATACATGTGAGCTTGATCTCTCCACTGCGTAAAGTGTGATCTTTGCTAGGGAGATGTCGGATGTTGCAAAGATTTGACAGGTCTGTGTGAAGTGCTGTTAAGGATAGATTCTAAATGAAATGTTGTAGAGAGAAGAGGGGGGAAACTCAGAGATGACACACTCATTTTTATTTCCTGAGCTCCATACCTGTAATTTTCACTGAGAAAATAGCGACCTTCTAACAGGTTAATGTGTTGCACCTCGAAGTTGAAGTTGGGTTTAACTTCAGAAAATCGCGAAGAGATTCAAAAACGTCACTGCCCAGTTGCTGTTCAGGTATGAATGAATTGGGCTGCAGCTTGTAGCTGCAGAGCTAGGTATGGAAGGCAGCCTTTCATTCTTTTTGTTGATAAGACGGTCTGATATGAAAATGTTGGTGTTTACCGTTTCAGGTGACGAATTCATTAAGGAGAGCCTTGAGTTACACATTGACGGTTGAATGTGAGATCAATCATCGATTACCTTCATATGAGATCAAATGATTCGTTACAGTACGCCATTAATTCGTTTGCTTAGCAGTTCGGAGAAATCGGTTTCGTACGCTTGAAATTGGTGATGTTATCCCGTTGCAGTCAACGCATAATTTGGGATCAGTACCGCAATATGCGGTACCCACCAGGCTATCTGCCACGTGATGATCTGCGTGACCATGCGAATCCGCTCGACTGGACCGCCGATCATCCGCATACTAATTTCAAGGCTCTCTATCAGCATTTGAGGAGCAGCGGATATCATATTGAGGTATTCAGTGAGCTTTTTCATAAGGTCAAAGTTACGCTGGAAGTCATGACTAGAGTCGTTTGATTAGAAATTGTGATTGACCTTCATCAAGCGCTCACTCCTGTCGATAATGAGCACCTCATTCTGATTTAGTATTTCACAAAAAATTGGACTGCTTTATGTATTTATTCATAAGTTAGTTATAGCAGTGACTTTAACGCACTGTACGAAGTCAGTCACGAGTTTGGGATCCATCTATTCATGGTATTGCTGAAATCATTTATGAGGGCATCATTGTAAGGACTGTTTCATATCAGTGCTGAAACCATTTTTTCTAACGTTTCTTTGAAGGTAGTATAATGTTGCATTCAGTGATTGAAATTTTCATGATGTAAAAATAAGTGAAAGCCGATTGCTTTAATGATTTTCGGAATTAATTTTTGTTTGTTGATTGATGAGCCGTGAGCCGATACGGAACGTATCAGCATGTTTTGAAATTCCCTTTGCTAGAGTAATAGCCGCCTATTCCAGATTGCTTCTCTCCTCTGGAGACGTGATATCTCGCTTTTTTACAGCTCACATCTGCTGTAAAAATCAAATCCATGTCAATCCTCAAGCAGATTGTTTTATGAGACAAATCTCAACTTACTTTTATGCTTTGCATATTTATCGGTAATGGATAATTTTGAGGTTCTTGGTGAGCCACTAACGTGCGTCGATCTAAGTGATTATGCCACGTATATTGTTGTCGATCCAGAAGATGAGTTCTTCCCATCGGAGCGTGAGAAACTGTATTTGGACGTTGTTGATGCCGGACTCAATTTGGTCGTTTTTGCCGATTGGTTCAATGCGACTGTTATTGATAAAATACGCTTCCTGGATGAAAACACTAAGTTCGGGAATTTGGCTTATTGCTGCTTGAATTTATATTCCATTTTAAATGTATAAGACGAGTTGATGTGCCTGAGACTTGTTTGTCTTATTTCAGAAGCTAGGTGAGTGTAAGAATTAGTCTCTTTCCTGTTTGGACGATACGATGAGAACCGATAGGGAGGAGACGAAGAAAGGATCGCATAAAGAGGAGTCTTCGCAGATGAAGCATTGTTCTCTTATCTCGCCGAATGTGCAACACAGAGGGCAGATGGATTAGAATCTTGTTAAACAATGAATGCAGAGCGCATGCGATCATCGTTACTCATTGTTTTATGCGAAGCATTGCATACGTTGTGATATTCCTGCATGGGAAGCATTTTCCTTTTGTTGTGGAACGAGTTTTTTTTCTTTCAGACAGTGGTGGCAACCGGAAACGGGTGGTACCAATTTACCTGCGCTTAATGATCTACTTTCCTATTGGAATATCACGCTTGGCGCACAGGTGAGTAAAACTGAACATTTGTTGGCTGTTTTCAAATGTTGATTTTATGTCGTTATATGATGTTTCCTCCATGCTGTCACGAAGCGAGAAGAGAAGGGAAACCTATACGGAATCGAAGTTAGGTTATGGTAACGAATGTTTTCATTTTAACGATCAGCAGTTCACGGAGCACACGTTCTAAGTCTTTCGTTGTCCAGCTGGACGCAGTCGCCGACTCGAGAGTTGTAGAGCGCGATTATGATTGTTCTGAGGCGAACTTATTGCGAGTTATGTCGCTGCTGGAACTAGGTTGCACCATTCGATTGAAATATGCTGCTTGATGGATAAATGGATCAGAGCAGTAGATTTTTTATAGGGGCCATAAAAAACTTGTCCGGGTAGTGATGGATTTTTGGCATTCATTTGCAACATTCAGTCGCATATATTAATACTGCTTATATAGGTTTTTGATGGAGTGGTTTCACTGGGACGCATGACGATGAAATACTCATCGGGTAGCTCAGTTGTTCAGACGCCATTCGGCTCATTCGTCACTAAAGCGAATCTTACAGATGTGGTTAGTTTGTGAAGTTTAAATTAAGATCTCTTTTAGGAGGGAGCATTAGCGGTGTTGTGGGAGAGTGATTTCGAAAGGAGCAGATTAAACAAGCGCTACTGTGGAAGAAAAGAATGCAGCAGTAAAGTATGGATGTCTTAATTAATTTATTTTTGCTGTGTAAGCAAATCTTCGCAGCAGTAGAATCGCATCCTAGTCCTTAACTTATGTCCCATCTTTCTGTATTATCAGCCAGTGAAGGAGCTCTATTTCACCGCATCATGAAAACATTAGAGATGTTATCGGTCTCATCTGAGGTTGCGATTTCTTGTATGCACAATATGATAAAAGAGGTCACTCAGTCGCCCATATTCTTGAAAAACTGATTTTTGTCTAATTAATTCAAGTCATTCATCGTGATTGTGTGCTGATCGATGGAGAAATGTAGGGATTCTGGTCATGTAGGTGTTTATTCTTCCGTTGATTACAGGGAGCCGAAACGATAACCGGCGAGAAATCGTCACAACTTTATGAAGCAGCGGTTTTTACATTTTATAGAAGTGTCAGCACCTCGAAACGAAGGTGAGTTCTTTTTCCTCTTTTTTGGCCTTTTATCCATAATTTGCTTTGATTATACTCAGTCTTTGATGAATTTTACTGGTGGACGTTCACCTTGAATTCACTTCCCTTACGTTCTGCTGTGTAAAGCTTTCAGCTCGCTATGGGAAGCTGAATTGCGCTAATTTTAATAATGATCCAAAAGTTTTCCCTCGTTCTTGCGCTAAAGCCTCCCTTCTGTGGGTAAAGAAGAGGGGATTGTGGATAAAGAAAAATATGGTTGTGCGCCAATTCGGTAGGCTGTTGTCATGTGAAAATACATTTTTGTTCTGAAGTTACAGCTTTCTGTCTTTCATAGGTGATCTGAGTTGCTGTTTTCTCATGTACTCATATTTGTGCGCCTATGGTTTAACCTGATGTTTGCTTGAGAGTGCCTGCACATCGCTCATAGAGATTTTTTCCTTTTTTCTACTTTCTCCTCCTCTATGTGTTCCCTTCGCTCTTCTTTTGCCGTCTCTTCCGTCTCATGCCCTTTACCTTCATCTGCGAGCGAGTTTTTTGAGTGTAGTTATTTGTTTAAGATGCTGCGGGCTTCAGCTATTCACAAGACTTTATTTTAGGGCACATTTCTTATTCATAACATATATTTGTAGGTGGCAAAAGAATCAAATGCTTATCTGCAAATGCACCTTCTCATTAGAACCGTTCTGATGAGAAGGGAAAGAAATCGTAGAGGGTCGTCTTGTTGTCACCTTCGAAGAGGTAATGCTGCAGAAGTCTTGCAGTAAAATGCAGCAGGGATAATGCGTGAAGGAATGAGTCGTAATAACTGAAAAACTTGGGGCGTTCTATGTTAGAGCGGGGAAGGGGGAAGGAGTCGGGTAGGGTTGGGTATTGTTTATTTAGGGAAGAATTACTGCAAAAATAATCTGACGATATTATGCTGCTCTATAAGTGAGAAGTAGTCATCTTCAGTCGTTATATTATGGCATGCTTCACCGCTTTTTCTTGGACGTCCTTCTTGTGTATGGATCTTGAAGGTCCTTTTTAGTGGGTTTCAAACATTTTTGAGTGGAGTTTGATTTGGCGCAGATTTCTGAAGTCCGGCAAGATTAAAACCGCTATGTGCAGACTCGTCTCTGAGGAGTTTTTATAATCTTCGAACTGCATTATATTTGCATCTTCATAATGCAAACGCTTTACTTGTACCGTCCGAGTCGTTTCTCTCTAACAAACACCAGTCATCTCCATCTAACAAAACTTTTCGTTGCCTTTGCCATTTGCTAGTTGTGAAGAGTTTTTCTACGCAACTCAGTGGTTTCACCAGTGTCCTTCTGATCATTTCTTCGCACTAACTGACCCTACGAGAAATGGCAAAACACAGCTATCGAGTCGCCAACAGTGCTCCGACAATATCCACCCTAATATACTTACTGGGTCGTTCATGTAATTCCGTATGTGCACGCGAGATACCACAAGCTGCTTTATCCTGCAGAGAGGGCCTTTGAAATGTAATGAAAGAGTTTATACTTTGATTAGGGAGTTGATTTCGGAAGAAAAGGATACTGCAGAAACTTTTAGGCGATAGTAAAATACCGCAATACTTAAAATGAAACAGTGCAAACTTCAAATTTCTTGACTTTTCATTGATATGATGGATTGTGTTGGGAGTTCTGAATCACCTACTGGTTTTCAGAGCAGGATTTGTGGCAGTGTTCGGCGATAGTACATGCTTGGAAGTGGGTACGAGTGCAGACATGAGAAGCTGTATACCTCTTTTAGACGCTCTTCTCGATAGCGCCAATGAGGGGCAAATGAGTGAGAGTCTTCGACGTGCTGTAAGATCGGTACTTGTTTTTTTAATGTTGCTGTGTGGTAAGTAGAAGCTATTTGATAGGCGCTTCGCGACATGAGACTCGTAAAGAATCTTTAAAGACCAGCTCATCAGAAACCCAAATTAATGTACCCAAGCTTTGATCGGAATAAGAAAAGTGGAGCTACTAAAGCAACTTGCTGAAAATATAGACGGAGTGTCGCCAAAGCGAAGAAAGCGTTGACGATTAATCGTCCGGTTTCCTGTGGCGACCACGTACAGCGAAAAAAGGTATTGGCTTCCGATCGTGATTGTAAAGGAGCTATTTAACAGCTCTCGAAACGGCTAGGCTTCATCCCTTTATAGTGCGTTCACTTTCGTCGTTCCACTCCTTCCTTCGCAGTAATAGGTATTTCTGTAAATCTCTGCATTAAAAAGATATCAGAAATGATTTAATGCAAGAATTTTCGCTAATAGTAAGAGAAAGTTGCAGTTGAATGTAGTATTTAATATTAAGCATAGATAGATGTAAGTCTATGAGTGCTTATATCGCCCTGCTGAAACGTTCGTATCCCTTTTCTGTTTTGTTCCACCGTATGGCGAGAATGGCTCAAAGAGTAGCCTTAAACGTCGGAAACTTTTAAAAAACATTGAATCGTAGAGGCAGAGAAGGGCTAAAAACTACTGCAGTGGTTGCTGCGAGGGTAGTTTCAACCATCGTCTCCTTGGTTGAACAGTGGAAGAGAATGGAAGTTGGGGACGAAATGTAATGTAATCTCGAAAAGGTCGATGGTTCTGATTCGTCGAATCGATGTCGCCGAAAATGTCTGTCGTTCTTCAGACACCTTTTGGGCATCCTTTGTGCGCCGTCAGCTTTGATAGTTTTTAGCTGCTTGAAAATTTTCTACTTTTTCATTGGCGTAGACATCTTTCAAAGGCTTGTTGAGGTTAAGAAGATTTCTTGGCGTTGTAGGACAGGGGAAGAAGTCGAATGGGAAGCATGAATAATTTGATTCCAGATTCTTATGCTGATTTTATGTGCTTGTGGACGCTTTCCTTCCGTTTGCTCTCGCCTCACAGCTCGATAATTCATGTCGTGCATAGATTACGAGAAGTGGGATAGATTTGAATGGATGCTTATAGATGGAGATAAGACTCCCGGAAGGCGAACCCGATGCGATCGCATTGCCGAGAAGAATAATCACTTCAAATTTTGCAAGATATTCTAAAGTAAGTTATGATTTTTCTTCTGGTCGTGAATTCCTCACGTGAACTTGAATGCAAATCTTTTTTCCGAAATGTAGTTCTTCATTTCTCGATTTCCTCAGAGAGCAACTCTGTAAGAGTTATTAGAGTAAAAGCAGTTGCAAACTGCCTCTTAAATAAATGTGTTGTAAAAATACGAAATGTCGAAATCTCGGAGGATTTTTCATGGTTTCAGAAAGCAATCTGGTGCCATCCGAGGCTGAGT
This sequence comes from Parascaris univalens, assembly GCA_037576465.1. NCBI lineage: Eukaryota > Metazoa > Nematoda > Chromadorea > Rhabditida > Ascarididae > Parascaris > Parascaris univalens. Next base: position 219,573,801 of record CM075173.1, read on the forward strand.
ACATATCAGTTAGATTGGTCGCTCGTAAAAAGTCGTAGGGTTTTTCTGTTGTTTTTTGATAAATACTTTCATTTCACTTCGTAGGAACTCTACAATCAGTTTTTCTTCTGATCATGAAATGGCTACTGGAGATAAGATCTGGAAGAAGCCCTGTGTGTGAATTCGAGAAGACGCTATATATAAAAATTGGGATGGGTGCGTATAGAGTTAGTGCGAACATGGTGAATAAGAGTGGGATAAGGTGGAAGCGCTTTGCGCATAGAAGTACTTTAGTATATTTTTAAACCGCTTTGAAAGCTAAATCGATTCTGAAATGAATCAAAGTTAATTGATTACCGAGATCAAGTTCGAAATTTACTGCAATTCGCATAAAGAAATTCGTATCAGTAGTTATTTCTTTCGTAAGCTCAGTTTACAAGAGTGCCGTCCGCTGTAATTCTTGCATCAGAAAGGAAGCAGTCGTGCTGATGAACTGCGGAAATTCGCATAGGAAGCTTTTGGGAATGCTTACACTGCACTGATTACCTGGCTCCGAGAGAAGGGACTTCTTTTATTTCTGCTAGTTTTTATTGTTTGAGCTGTTGAGGTGGATTTGTTGGGAACTTTTCAAGAGACTATGGGATCTGATCTGAAATGCCGCAGAAGTAGAAAGAGGAGCGCTTCATTGGAAATACTGGATTTATATCAATTTCGACGGCTTGTGAGAGCAGTTAAATTTATGATCCTAAGTAAAGATTGCGGTGTGCATTTTTAACAGTTTTTTTCGAAAGGTGCTCAGTGGGATGAACATTATTCGTTCCTGGAAATTCTACCGTAGAAATAGTGGATGTTTCTGCAGTTCCTGCTGCACGTTACCCACCGTGTTGTCGTTAATTTCGATCATTTAGAGCTGGAATTGTGTGCGAGAGAGTTTTTTGTTTTGTTGATAGGCTTCTCTAGTCGTGATAGGAATTCCTCCACCTTCTTCTGTCAGCATTAGGTTGCATTTTTCGTGTGAGATTTTGTTGCTGTTTTAATTTACAACGAACTTGAGGTGATTTCGGCGTTGGAAAGTGACGGCTCTCCAGTGTTTCGTCCTCAACCTAAATGTAAACGGTTTCCGATGATTGTACCGCATCCCATTTCGAACGTCACATCTCCGTCGTAAGTTGCGATCACGAGATTCATCTTGCAGAAGTTTTACATTATTTGCATCATGTGAGCTTGAGGGTCAAAAGAGTGCACTTCCTTTTTGTAGAGGAGGGAAATGGAAAAAAGATTAGGAAGGGGAAAGTAGTTTTAATCTGATGAACACTATCTGCACTCCATGGCAGCGTTGTGTTGGATTCGCATATTTACTGTTCGTGTCGAGACTCTGCCTTGCTAAAAATACTTCATTGTTACATTAGATCCGCTTTCTTGAAGTACACCACTGTTTTTCTTCTATTCACCGTTCACTTGAAACCAAAAGTCAACAAACATTCTCTATGATATTTATTTTTGTCGCATTAGTTGAACTCTTTCGTTTGGTTTAGAAGTTACGATTCCTTATTTGTAGATCGTAGGATACCCCTGAATACCTATTCGATAATATTCTCCAGCATTTTCAAGAAGACATATCGTTTGATCGTTCTGTTATGTGATCAAGCGATGTATAATATTTCAGCGATTTGAACGAGGGAAGGCGTCAAAACGGACAGCTTGATTCGTTTTACGACAAAATACGCTCGGACGCAGCAGCCGCACAGGTAGTTTGGTCATAAGTAAATCGACCAGTTAAATCGAAAGAAAAAGTTATTGGTTTGGTTCTTGATGCAGGGGAGGTGGAGGAACATGAGAAAGGTGCCTTTGGGTAAGGGGCGACGTGTTTTTTTGAGGCATTTTTTGATCTCGAATGTGTAGTGCGATTGTGATAGGAACAGATTGGCGTATGTGCCTTTCATTAGTACGTGTCATTGATCCAGGGCTCAGTAGAACAGCAGAGGATGATTGTGTGGATAATCTGATGCAAGTAGTCAAAGTAGCAGATTAAAAGATGGTGATTATTGCACGGTAGGTAAGGTGCACCACTGTTGAAATCTGCTGCTGAGCGGAATAATATGTTATGCCAGTTTCTAGCAGCCTTCATATTCTGATAGACTTAATTTTATATAAGTTCTGTGACATTGAGTTTCATTGCAGTTCAATGAGCTGGATCAGTTTTTCGACGCGAACACGAATTTGGATCGTCGTGCTGTTTCCACTAATTCGGTTGCTTTCCTGGGGCATCCGTATATATCTTATCTTCTTTGGGGGTTCGTCGTTCTTGTGTTATTTGCATTTTATTATAGAAGCTCTTTGCGAAGGGCAGTATTGCAGGTTCGAGTATTTCGGCGACTTTTGCGTAGGCTGAGAGTTGTTTGAAGATATTCTTTTCTGCGATATATTTGCTTGTTGCCTGTCATTTGTTCGCAGGATGTCTGAGAATGAGCCGTGTTTCCAGATTTAATGAACATCGCCTGGGACCATGTTATTTAAACAGTAGTCACGCTAACCTAAAAATATTCGCCCCAGTTATTAGGCATACTAAAAACCGTCGACATGATCGCAGATGCAGAGGAACAAGGGGGAGCTGGAGCGCCTGCCGAAGTTGAGAATTACAAATGATTTTTCTCCAAGAATATGAAATTGGGCGTTTGGAGAGTTAGGCGGAGTGATGAGAATGCTGAAGTTTCGCAATCGGAGATCTTTCTCGAACCTCAGCATTTCTGTAGTTGAAAGGTTCAACACTTCAAACATCGCAAAATTTTGTGAACGTTCAATAGGGCTGCATAAAAGGCGCTGAATACTTTCTGCCCTCCGTAAATGGAGTGAAACTTCGTCACTTCGGAGAGAAAGCGTGACTTCTGGAATGCTTCGTGTAGTGTGTCTTCTTCGCTCAGCCATTCCGTCTGTGTTTGTTTTCCTCGCCATTGTTATATTTTGAGGATATAATCATTGCAAACACTCTCTCCATGAAGGAGTAAAACTTTGAGAAGATTTTTTCAACCGCCCATTTGGAAAATACTTCGCACTTTGAATGAAATTCCGGAGTTGGGGGCTTAAGGCCGTCTTGTTTTGGGCAATATTCCAAAACCACTTCTGCACTCTTCAGTTCGTTCTTTCCCGCATCCTCCCAATTCCTCCTTGCGAGTGAAATTATTTGCAGGCGTGAGCCAGTGCATTGAACCGAATAGCTAGCTCTCCGCTATTGCTGTTTTGTCCCCCTGGCGAATTTTACAAAACAGAGGGGTGCTTGCTGCTTCCCGGTTGTCGTTTCCGACGTTCTTGAGCGTAGGTTTGGGAGCTTAGAGAGGGATGGGGTCATAGGTCACAGATTTATTGTGAGGTCATAAGGGTGAGGGTAACTCCGGAATATTTCATCAGCTAATTGTGACTCCGTGAAAACAAGTCCATTCTTTGTTTAGTCAGCTCACTTTTGTCCATTATTCCGCTCAGGACTTGAAATTTCTGAATGATCTAGGTCAGCTAACCTAAATCATTTCGAACCTATATTAGGATAAGCTTTCTCACCGCCATCCCTCACTTCCGTCCCTGCATAGTGAGGGGGTCTCTACAGTCGAAAGACCTACTTAGGATGCAAAAAAACTGCTGCTTGAGCGTTTCTGATTGTTGATTTTTAGCGCTTAGAGGCTTCATGTGTCATGAATTTATGCCTGTTCCACTCCTCTTGCTGCACATTTTGTCGAGGCTGTGTTGAATGCTCTCAGATATCATCGGGCAGTTTCATTGTTGAAATGTCATCAGGGACTGTAATGAAGTTGTATCAAATTTTTAAGGTATGCTGCTGGAATTTGTTTCTATTTCTTGTTCTATATATTACAGGTTTGCGATGTAGCAAGTTCCTTGCTGGAGTATGAGTTCTATTGATCGAAAATGAAAACAGGTATCGAAGGGAACTTTGAATTTTTCGAACAAACCGAGGGACTGTTTTCCAGCGGGTTTCACGTTTATCCACAGCTGCAGCGGTTGCTGTGGAGGGCGGCTTCTCCGCACCGTTTCAGTGAAATAATTTGCGGGATTCTTTCCTTCAGATAAGAGATCTAGAAGTTCGATGGTTCTTGAAGTGATATCTGTTTGGGCTGGTGTGTAATTCGTATTTTCTTCTGTCATCTCGGCATTTCGTGGATAATTGGAATTTCTTTGTGTTCAGGCCGAGCGGTGGCATTTGGGTCTTCGAACGGAGTTGTTAACACTTGGGGGATCAGCTTTGTTGATTTCTTAACAAACACATGGATGGTTGCTGCATGTAAAACTCTGTTTGTCTCATCCGCGCATTAAGTTCTGTTTACCGATTTAATGTGCACCTATAATATTGCAGCAGTGTTGTGCAAAATGGCCGTGCATTTTTTCGATGGAGTGGAAGTATTCAGTCGGCAGTCACCATATTTTGATAATAAAAGGTAGTGAGTGATTCGCTCGAAGCTCTTAAGAAGCACTTGAGTGAGTGTTTGTGCGGAATGATCCGCTGCCCGTTCCGGATGTAATGCCAGTCGATGCGAGGTCTGCAAGTTTCCACATTTTCTAAGCTGCTAACGAGCGCCTTTATGGGTGCCCTACTGATTAATTCAGCTGTTAGCAACACTGGAAATATGTCCCACCAATTTCGTGATGCTGTCACCACTGCTTGTCGCCTTCGAATTCCCGGGCAGTAATTGCTGTAGTTGGCTGCTCTACAGTTTTGCTGTTTAACTTTGAGGCAGTTCAGTAGCTCATCTGCGGTCGTTGTTTTGTCGGAGAGGAGTTTTTTGGCAGCGTATCTCCTGGAGCAGTTGTGCAACGAAAACGTTGGAGGCTGGGCGGATGATTGCATGCGAATTGTTTCAAGATAAGGTCTGGAGAATCGTTAGCGAAATGCTGAGTTTGATTCGTGTATTTAGAGAGGCAAATAAAAATTTTTTCGTTGAGATGTGATCGGACTTCATTTATTTCATTTGATGATGAGGGGAAGTTATTGGTAGTGCTTACGCTTATAGACGTAACAACGATGGAATCGCTTATGCAGCGTACCAAAATGAGCAGAACTGAGCTTGGTGAGGTACAGTTGTGGATGCACCGAATGCTGCGTGCATTCTTCCGAGTGTCTTGAACGAATATTTGTTCACTCACTGATCACGGGCGGATGTAACAGCAAGAAATAATTGGGCACTTCGTGAGAATCGCTCGGATACCTTCTGTAACAGACGCACACCGTCACTTAATTCTTTCAGTTTTGTCAGCCTTTGTGGTGGCTATTTCTGCGATTGGATTACTGCGCCTATTTCTGGCGCTTTCTTGTGAATCAAAGGCGGGTAGATTCCTGTACGGAGGACTGTTAATGGTTGTTGACGTCGCTGGTGATTTCTTTCCCAGCCTTTCATTCGCCGTCCATCCAAAATGATTTGCGGATTTCACTTCCTATAATTTCTCCAGCAAAGTTTATTAATCTGTCATAGGGAACGTCACCACATTACTCAAAAATAGAATTGATGCGGAAGCGCCAATGAATGAGAGAAAGACTTAAAAGGCAGGTGGAAACATCTCTTGCAACTGCACTGCCAGGTAACAAAGCCGTATTCGCCACCGCACCTGACAGAGGGCGCGAATCTCTAGGGCATACTTTGGAGGCCAGCAGTAGCAACTTAGAGAGCTATTAATGAGATCGGCAATCACAGTGAATGTTTTGCATCACTCTTTAAGTTGTTTGGTTCTTTCGCAGTTAATAGGTGTGTAGCAAAACCTGAATAGTTACTACGAGTTGGTGCCGGGTTGGAGTGAAAAGGTTTCGGTTGAGGCACACTTAAAGTGCACCGACAAGAGGAATTTAGGGGAAATGGGACACGATAGTCATTGCGGATGTGGGCAGTTACAATGAGTGCTTAGCAAAAGCCGTTAAAGAAGGGTCAAGGGGATGGAGGAAGAGTGGATTTCAAGGTGTGAATTCTTATCTGAAGTCTTACTTGGATGGTGGTGGTTGGATGCCTGGCTTTTGCTAACAATATCTTTCGTCATCTTAGCCATAGGAAGGTGGGAGGATGTCATAGTGGTCGGTCGGAGAAACCTTGGAGAAAATTCACGAGACGGTTGAGACCTGATCTCAGACGTGTGGAATTATTATGGTCGCTTCTCACTTCGTTAGGGTTTGGGCTCATTCGCAAGCATTGATGCGAGCGACGTAATCTTTAGTGGGTTACAAATTAAATGGTTGTATTGTGCGGTATTTGAGATCCTGGATGCTTAATGTCCTAAAACACCAAAGCTCTGAAATAACGGCTTTTCGGTTCCGCGTAACGTTTGCTTTTGATAGCCGCTTATTAGAAATGCTTGACAAATGAATGGGCAGGTTTTTTCTTGCAATCACGACAGGAAATACATTGCAGTGATGGTCAGTTTTCTCCTCGTTATGCTACGAACTGTTTTAATAGTAACTGCCTGATCTTGCGGTATTTGGCATTCCAAAGCCTCATTCATTTAAAGGGTGGAAACTCGAGCGAGAATAGGAATAAGCAGGCACGGAGCAGGCAGACTTTTACATAGCAGAAAGCATTCCACAGGAAGTGCGCAAACTCGGTGCACCGGTTCGTAGTAAGTGGCGGGGATATAACGGAGCGGATGGAAGAAGGGTGGGCGAAAACCTGATGTAGTGGTGGAAGTGCAAAGCAGTGCTGTGAACATCACTCCCGCGGGGTGTTTCTTGATGCGAAGGTGCACGTTACTGAATTTCAACATAATGTGGGACGTTGTTTCTTGTTGATTTCTGACGGGGTTGCGGAATCGGAAGTTGGATGGCGCTTTCAGCAGAGGCACGCGGATCGTGCAACGTGCATCCACGAAAACATATATTTTATTGCAGCGCGCGAAACGCGATCGCAGAGTACTTTTTCACTCCTCGCCTTGGAAATGTGGAGTCGATTAAAGAGAGAGACAAGGGTAACTTCAGAGCAGTTGAGCTGAGATGAGCATACCTAATCTTGGACAGTTCTGCTTGGAAATCAGCAACTTGGCTTCAACTGTTACCTTCAGCTCACCTCATTTGGCTCACTGCAGCCGAAAATCTGCCCACATGTGAAATAAAATAGGCAGCAAGGGCAGCTTTCCGGTTGTTGTCGTTAACGGTTAGGATCACACTTGCCTTTCGGTCAAAATAGCCCTGCCATTTATTGAGTCTGAAGTGCTGGTTGATGAGAGGAGGAATTTCGCGTTCTTCACGCCATCATTGTGAAAGGTCTCGATTTCTCCATATTTCCAACTGGAGTGGGGTGCTTCATAGAACTTGCAACGTTAGGGAAATTTTCGGCGAAATGGTGTTCGACCGTTCACTGCAGAGTTGCACCGTCTCAAGTGTTCGCCTCAAACTGGATGTTTTCTCCCCATCTCTCTACTTCATTTCCGGAGAAATCGTCGTACTGATCAGGAGAGTCTGCGAAGCGTCCAACGTTTTATTGTGTCTCTGTCCTTGTTTGATGGGAATTTCATATACGTTGGCTTAGCGTATTAATTCACTCTATATATTTATTTCACTCTGTTCATTCATTCGTTTACTTGTTGATCCTGTTTGCTCGTTTTTCATATGAACCTGCGCACTGATCCATCTTAGCTCGGATGTCGCCGGCGCTAAAGCTGCTGAATTTAGTGAACGCGTGCCATCCTACAATGCTTTCGGCTACCGCTCACGTCATCTATCAACCTCGCCCAGTTTCAGGTGGACTTAGTTGGGCTAATAATACGAACGAATGAATGTTTCACGAGATTTTGACGGGTCGACGTAATCGTTCATATATGAAAGCTTTATTCGGCGTATTTTGTCGTCGATTGAAGTCTTGGAAGTGAAGTTCGAGATGCAAGCGCCCACCGAGATTCATCGAGTTGCACCACTTCGTTCTTACGTCCAAACAAACGCATCACTCTGGGGTAATGCAGATCTTCCAAAGTTTGTTCCCGAAGCTTATTCTTGAGCACCTAGTAGGAAAGCGGACAATTAATTATATGAACACAGATCCCCAACATTGGGTTGCAACACATGAAGATATCTGGAGCCGTCGGAAATTATTCGTAGTTGCCACCAGAAACATTTAGGGATCCTAGAAACTATCTCTGGATATCAAAACTGTTCGCGAGTGACTGAGATGTTTCATGCTGTCCAACTAAGCAGTGACATATGTATTCATTTAGTATGCATTTATGCAGTCTTACGAAAGAGCGTACTATGGGGAGAAATGCCTCTGTGGGCAGCAGGACCTCGGACAAAATTTTTCAGGACAGAAGGGAGACTGCAACTAGAATTCACGACGAAGAGCTATGAAGATGAGAAATTCGCGAGAAAAGAAACAACGTCACGTTCAGTTCTTAGGTGCTCGATTGCGGGCGTTGTAAAAAAGTTCATACACCTAGCCAAAAGACGCACTCACCGTATCGAATTCAATTCCGCATTTTTAAGTGTTTCCGGAAAAAAGGTTCTCTGCTGGAATAACCTCCAATCTACCGTGGGTAGGCAGCCGACTAATTTAATATTTTTTAGGATAGAAGGAAGGAAAGAAGGATATATATCCCTTGCCTGACCTCCAACTCCGCTGTCTTTATCTCCCTGCATGTTTCCGTACTCTAAAATCTTTCATGTGCATATTTGTGGGCTTGCTCCAGTTCTGGTGATTCCTAGAGAATGCAGTGGAATGAAACTCGAAAACGTTAAGGTCGTCATCCGGGAACGAATCTAGGAAAATATGGAGTGGGAGAAACAGCACTGGGAAGCAGGAGAAACCGCGTGGGGAGGCCCATTCTTTAGTAGGGTTGAGCAGCGTTTCTTCGCGTGAATTTCGCGCAACCAAAAAACTCACGTAATATATAGCATTTAATTATCAAAAGTGAACCTTAAGTGTATATAATGTGCCTCCTGGTTGCAACCAAACAACGCGAAGTTGAAGAGGTTCGTGCTATGCTTGAACATGACGCTTCGCTGGAACCTACAGCTGTAATGTAGCCTCAATATCCCCTCTTCTTTCACACATATATTCCATCAGTGGTGCCTTTCTACACCCTACTTTTTAAGCTCTTAAAGCCCTAATGCTGCACGTTCTCGTTTTTTCTCTTTCGACACCATTAGCGTCCCCCTCTGAAAATAGCCCTAAGGAGTTCTTCGCAAACTAAACGGTTCACATCAACCGACAACGGTGGATAGGCTGTATTCAACTTCGAGCAGTCCAGAGAAGTAGTCTGTTGGACTTCGGTGCAGTATTCCTTGCATTTCAACTTCGCGGTGTCTTTTTCGGCTTCTTTCCTTTTAAGTGCAATTTTTTCGTCTTCAGCAGTTCCATGAATATTCTCTATTATGTAATCGTTTCTCTATCTCCATCTAAATTGCGAAATCTGCGTGAACATGAAAAATTGAGGGGATCAGTGCCGTGTGAATAAGAAGCAGCTATGCGATTATCTCCGGAAACGGGGAGAAATTAGCGCTGAAAAACTTCGACACCCAAATACCAAAGAGGCAGCGTGACCTGAAGCCGCAACGCTTCAGCCGAATTCTTCACAACAATCGACTGCAACTCATTGGATACTCTTGTAAGTCACTGGAGCCGCAACGGTCAATCAACTCCACTGCAAAATCGTTCAGGAGCCAAAAACCACTGAGAAGATTCCAAATTCGAAGACTTCACTCCGCACCCATATTTATTCCTCTCCGTAGACGTTTTCTTCGAGCAGAAAGCACCCGACTACCATTTGCAGGCAAATATTAAATTCGGCTCATATAAGAGCTGTCATCAAAGAGATTCCTGCACACGGTACTGAACTCACGCGAATATCGATCTCGCGTCTTCCTTTGAAAGCGGGCAGCGCCGTCAGTGTGCGCGCAGTTTGTGAGAACGTGTTGCTACGTTTATTTTTCAGTTAGTGAGGCCGTCGGACGTCGTTCTAGGATGACCCGGTTGGCTTATGGGGTGTAGATTTGTTCCTTTCCTTCGCTCCTCAGAAGAATATTTCACTCGAAGTTGCCGGACACCGGATTTATTTTTGTTTTGTGCTTTAGACAGTTATTTTCCTTCTGGAGTTGATGATTGGGCCTGGAAGCAGTTATGCTCCAACTCCCCATCCACCGAGTTCCAGTGAATGAGGAGGGAGGAGTTGCAACATGACTGTGAATTTCAATTCAATGAACGTCTTGTTGAATAGGAAGATAAAGCTGCTTTCTGGTTGCCTTTCAACAGAAATAACCTGCTCCTTCCTATCCTCTGATTTCGTTCTCTCTGGATGAGTTCAGCCGAATCGCGCAAGCTATGGATACGGAGATGTTAGTGGCACAGAAAAGCACAAAATGCGTTTTAAATATTTCGGATAGCGGCAGCTTCTTTCTCATTGCCCAAATTAAATTATTATATTTGGGAACCATTGGAAACATTGCGGTGAAACGCGACCTTTGGGCGACGAGTGGAAGGGAACATCAAAGGTCGTTCAGAGCAAACGTGCAACGGCCTTCCCCCGGTTCTTGTCCATTTCATGCGTCACTGCAGTATGCAAGCCGACAGTAGGTGCTGATAAAAAGGGAGAAGTATCGCGTTTGTTTTCAGGAGAAATGCGAGAGGGGCGGATCTGCGGATTGGTGGTATCAGAGCCTAAACTGGTGCACCCATATATCATGCAGGCTGTTTTTGTAGATAAGAATTCACCACTGCTTTTCACTCGTTGTTACGATCTAAGTGACCGTCCGTATGGATCGAGAGTGGAGCGAAAGTACGTCGAAAAGGCGAGCCGCTATTTCTTAGAAGAAAACGTTGACAGTATGAAAGTATGTGCGAGAGGGTATAGAAGGAAAGCTGTTGGAGCCAGCTGGCTGAAGTACCATCAACTGCTAAGTGCTCTTGTTGTATTAGTATTCATCCGAGCGCATCTCTCATTTGAAAGTATATAATAGACTGCACGGCACAGTTTCCTTTAAGGCGGTAGGAATCATCGCAGTGGAGATGCAGATATTATCGTTTTGTAGTGGGAGGGGTTACACCTGATAAAAGCAATAGTTAGCAAGTTATCGTTGGCGGTAATATGCGGTAGAGTGCAGTGGTTGTTGAGGAAGAAAGAAAGTTGCGGTTAGTTGGAATATACACAGTTACGAAGTAGTTGTTGTGGAGGCAGCAGTGTGAAGAGGTCTGCACTGAGTAAAGCCACGAACCACTAAGCTGACGTTGAATGGTAAATACGAATATAAAAGGTATATAAAAACAGGCAAATCAGCAGGATCTCTTTCATTACGTTACAGTCTTCTTATGATTATTAAGTGTGGTGATACTTGAGGGCCCCGAACGATATTGGCTGGTGAAAGCGGCTGAAATATGTAATAGAAGTGTTTTTGAGGAAGGCTCGCCGCATAGGGAAAGGGCGTTTTAGCTTTTTCATGCGGTTTTTCGATTTTTTACAGGGAATCGAATATTATTGCCGACGGGGTTTAGTTATCGTTGTATCCCTAGCCGGGAGACGCTAAAAGGAGGCGGAGTGGAAGGCGAAAGGAGATCGCACAGTCGTCGAGGAGACCAAAAGACTGATTTGAGACGACTGGGGTCCGCCATGTAGGCTCCGAATTACACAGTGACATACAGCAAAAGTGCATAATGTTATGAGAGGCAAAAGATCACCGTTTCATCACAGAGAGATGTCGTGGGATGGCGTGCTATCGCCGCACCCAACAGTTATGGGGATTTCATCGCACTCCTCTAATTTATCCGTGGCATATTTGGTCTACTGAATCATCGCATTCTCTTTTCCTGCACTCTGTTCATACGCATGCGATAGCCTCATTAAAAATGTTTGAGGAGCTGCGAAGCAACAGTGAGAGAATTGTGAAGTAATTACTTTCTGCGGAAACCCGGATAGGCTTTTTGTTGTTCAGTTTTGGCTCTCTCCCGCCAATGTTCACTTCGCGTAAGTTTTCAGAAGGACAAAGAGAGAAAACTTCTTCCCGGTGACTGGATCGAATTTGGAGCTCCTATTGGGGGCTATATCCGCGATTATGAGAAGGTATTTCCACTCTGTGAAAATCGCGTCGTCGGTGGAAAACTGCAGGTTTAACTGTTGTTTTTATCAGCTGCCCTGCTCACAGTGAGGCGCTGATTCTCTCTGTTCAGTTTTATGCTTTCGCTTATTTCAGTGATAGGTAGCAGCATTTATTAAGTCATGAACTGAATTCATGCCTTTGTGATTCTTCGCATATTGCTTTAGCACATGTTTGAGATTGTCCGGTACTTAATTTACCCAATCTGCTTTCCCTGGGATTACGCTGTGTCTGAATTCATCTGTTAATGCCTTGGGCGATAAACAGTTGAGAATTACGCTAAGGCAAATGGTGCAGACTTTGGATCGGCGGTCGCGGAGAACAGTATGTCATTTGCTTACGCAGACCTCACCTTTACACTCTTCAGCAGTCTTCTTTTTCCTTGCGGAGCAAGGAACTTATGCACATCTGCTCTCCTGCAAATCGTATCGCGCATACTTTTTTCGTCCTCTTATTTCTTGAGCAAAGATTTTTAAATTATCCTAAATTTATCTTAAATTTCTTGTTTGACTGTAGACAGAAACAAAAAGTTTTCGTCCAGGAAGCCTCGGAAAAAAGCTTGTAGCCTGAAAGTACATCAACGATGCTAAGCAGGAAATTATGAAGGAGAGAATGCACTTCTTGTGAATTATTGCAAACTGCAGCAGTTGGGAAAGGTCCCGTTGTGAATCCACTTCAGTACTCCTCACCCCCTTAAGAGGTTCTGCAGATCGCCACTGCCGGTCCCCACCTTTACTCGGGATTCCAGTCACTTCTATAGAATGATGCTTAAATATGAAATGTTGGTAATCAGACGAGCAAACCTCAGCTATATCAAAACTGCGATTAAGGCATAGCGATGGACGACAGAAATGAATATGTGGTTTGCATTTTTGATGGAAGCGTGCTGGATAATCAAATCGTATGTCTATTATTTAACGGCATTTTTAGTGCTCAGTGCAGTTTACATGTAGGTCCCAACACCTTATCGCTAGTTTGGGGAGAGTGTATACCGAGAGGGAGAGAAGGAGAACTCGAGAATCCTCAAAGGGTGCGCCATGTGGTCTCCGCTTAGTACACAGCATCAACGCCTGCTACCCATACTGTTCTGTAGGTGGAGTCGATATGCGTGTTCAGTCCGCGTACGGAGAATGTGGAGGTGATTTGCGTGAGCGAACTGTTCGGACGTGTGGCAGTGTCCATAGAAACCTCCGAGAGATTCCTCGCCAATGTTGCGCTCAAGTTTGTCCTTTTTGACGGTTTCGCTTCGTGATTATTTTTGTTGCCACAGTTTGCGTCCATTCTCGTATCGGTATGTTTGCCAAGTGACACGATTCAGTGCTAGCATTATTGTGCAGAACAAGAGGGATGGGAGAAATGCACAAGGTGTCACAGGAGCTTGAAAGAAGAGTGGCCACTGAGAGCATCTGAGCTCACCTGGGGCATTTCGACGGTCGTTCAGAGTGAAGCGTTTGATTCCAATGCGTTCAGTTTCCCTTCTTGGAAATTCGATTTCTCCCATCATTTTGCGCGAAAGTTGAAATCGATTTGGTTGATGAAGAAAACTTGACGGTGATATATCACTGAGTTCGCTTTCTTCAGGCTAAGCGTCTTGATCCAGAAATAACTGGATGAAGGAAAACAGCAATTTTAAAACTGTAGAATAATAGAGGGAAAACTGACGGTGGTGATTTGTGCTGTTCTCAGATGTAATGAAGCACCCCTCCGCCGGATTTCTGCCCCAGTTTTTCGCTTATGGAACGACAACGGTCCCTTTTTTTTAACGTACTTGATTCTGAAGTAGATTCAAGGTTACCGCTGCCTCTGTCGGAAGTGATGAACCGTTCCGTTGCTGAAGCTGTTTCCAAATAGACTGTACGGTATGTAGCTGCAAGTGGGTAACGAACGTAGTATGGCTTTAAATGGGTAATAGAGTTGCTTAAAGGTGTTGGTTACGCGTGGAGGTGTATCGGATGACAGTCGCCGTCACATTCTCTGAATGTATCGGCGTCGCCAGTGACCAGAGTTTCGTTGCTGCCACGGTGGGTTTTTGATGGCAACGGCGTGTCTGTTTCAAATCAGCGGAACGGACAGCGTTCAACCGTGAAAAGATGTAGGCGTGTTTATGTATGAAAATATATGCTATAATTGAAGTGGCGTAGCATATAATAAGGCATTATTGGAAAGGTATATGTCAAAGGCCGTCTATGAGTGCTTTCCAAATGCGAATGGCTATGAAGTGAAAACTGTTGAAAACGCTTTAACCGGCTTTTGTTTGTGGTGAATTTCGGTAACTTTGAGAGGTGAATTGGAGGGGAAACTCATAAAGGATTGACGAAAGTGTTTGAAAGCATCAAACTGATCCCCTAGTGGAAGTTTCTCTATGTCAGATTTGTAGCGCCAAATGAGACGACAATACTAGACGACTTTTCGGCAAACATAGCACTTTGTTTCCAATCGTCAACTTGAAGGAACGCCCAGATAGCAAGCATAATCTATTTTACTAAGGAGCCAGAGATGTCGCTGTCTTACGATTAAAGCAACAGTATTTTTGACGGACTGCTTAATCTTCTTTATAATATTCTTTGGAGGAGATTTCCATCCTGGACTTTAAGGAATAGATGCAAGAAACCGACGACGATGGAGTGAGACAAATGATTGAGAACTGTAGTCATAAGAGTGGATAACAAGGCAAGAAGCGTCGTCTGTGAGCAGTCCTTTTCATGACTCCACCACCATCCCCCCCCCCCCCCCCTCCCTCCCCCAGCCTCTCGCCGTGCATTTCCCCTCATATTTAAGGGTGTTTTGCAGTCGAGCTTTGGTAGCAGTAACAACCGGAGAACATACGGAGTTTGACGTCACAAAATGATGCTGAGAACCCGCGTAATTTTCTCTTTCAGTTGCTGGAAATTGGCTGCAAGAAATAAACGAGAGCCGAATTAGAAATCCCTACTACCACAGGATGATTTATCTTTTCAGAGGATCTATTTTGACAAATGGACCGGTAGAAATCCGTCAAAGGCGCGGTACTGCAGGTGGTGGGACAAAAAGGGCCGATCATTTTGAGAGGCAGAACTTAGTAGAAATCATTCAGGGAATGTTTTCTAGCCCTGTTTCATGAGCTCTGACATAAGGATTGCGTTGTTAAGTGCTCATAGCCGGCAAGCTTTTAAAAGCATGCGGCATTCAGAGGCTTGTGCCTGTTTCGCTTGCTTTTATTGATTTATCATGCTCAGATATGACGGCTTGAGTGGCGAATATTTGGATCTAGATATGCGGTCGTTGAATGTTCGCTTCTCCTTAATATTTACAGCATTGCTGGTGATCGAGAGCATCAGTCATCAGATGCTCGCTCTTTGCTCGCATTGCCCACTAATGTTGAGGTAATAAAGTTTTAGGTAATGTTTGCGATATGCGGGATTTCTTCACTGCCCTCGTCTATATGAAACGACGCATCATTCCAGATTTTCTTTCGCTGATCTTATGTCAGCATTGGGATCTGAAAAATTGTTTTCCCCTTCGTTTTCACTATTTTTGCAAGAGTAGTTTAGATTTACAGTAGAGGGAATCACCATCATGGTGAGCTGCAGTAACTTCTTCAGAAATGTCAGCGTAACAGTTCGCACTGACCACTTGACTTGCACAAACGTGATACAGGACGCAGTCATTAGTTTTCTTTGTTCGGTTCGTTCAGGAGTTTTGGTTATCCGAGCCATCAAATGAGGGATCGCTTTATCGAATTCGATTGTTGTGGCATACAATTATCGAGTTAGAGTCTCACTATTAATTCGGCGTGCAAAATTGGAAGCACAAACAGATAATATCGCGTCTCAGAAGCTAGATGTACTGAGGTTTATTAAAGATATTGAGAGAGACTTCTGATTAGAGATATATGGCTGAAGTGTGCTGAGCAGATATGGCCACACTATTTGAAAACCTCTGTTCGCATCGTCTTTTTGTGACAGCTCCACTAGAGGCGTTGTCGGTTGGCTTGATTTTCTTCAACAATCCACAATTGCAGCCATGGAATCGAGGGGACCCGAGATTTGCAGTCCACATCGGACATGACGGAGAAGTGCTTTCAAAAACTGCAGTGCTTCATTCCGACTTGCCCAACTATGTTCGTTGCTTTTTAGCGCTTATTTTTCCTAGTGCCTATAGCTTTCAGTTCACCGATGTTACCTATCCTTCCGTCTTATGCCATTGAACATCTTTTCTATCAAATATAGACCGCTATTCTAGTATTCCGACTATTTTCGCTTACTTTTTTCGACAGTCAAATGAATAATAGGGATCTCGCAGACTATGTGCTTATGCATGCATATTTATCTTCGCTTGTGTGGACTTTGGAATCGGGAGGTGTCTAATTGTCGTCTTAACAGAAAGGGACGCCCTCGCCCTTGCGGTGTTACTTATCTCCACTGCTTATGTTACCTCCACCCCATTTCCCCTCGCCTCCACCCACTCCTACTTCTAATAATTTGAGTGCATTAAAAAGTGTTATGTTCATTTTCTCACGTCGTCAAAAAGCCTTTTCCCTCATCGTTTTACATCCTGCTGCATCTGAATCAAATGACCTCTGAAGAAGTGTGCCATGCTTCCAGTGATACTTCGATACCACATTCACTAAAGTGCTGAGCACAGTACTGCAACGTGGGGACATGAGTCTTTTATGCGCTTTCGTAAGCTTTTATTGGCAGAGCACATTATGGCGGCACAATGATTGCACACCCTTATTTTCCTCTTTCTTCAGCAGTTTTCTCTGGGGGAATTGTTAGAGCTGGGGTAAGGAAATTTGATGAGTATAATACGTGCCATTTATTGGGAGGTCTTGAGGAACCTTTCAGATTTATCTCTTAGGAGTATTGTGTGGAATGGTTGCGTACAGCATTTATTCAGTGGTTGAAGTCTGCGTCTTTTTCAAACGAGGAGAAATTCTTTGTGGAATTAATTCTGTGCCTGCATTTGTTGAAGTTATGCGATGCATGTGGCTTGCTGGTGAACGAACGCACTGTATACTGCTCTCGTTACGCCCATATACCGATCCAGCTAGCCTATGTGATGCAACCTTGTGTGGCGAATATCGGCGATCGCATAAAATTCCAAGCAATGTTCTCAATATTCCTGAACGGCTATGTGGTTAATGTATATCGCAAGGTTCACTCTGCACCGTCTATTCCATATAAGTTATCGAACTTCGGGTTGAGAGCTCTTGTTAGTTGTTTTCCCATGTTTATACGGTTATCTATTCTATACAGAAGATCGTACTCATATTCAACATGTCGGTGATGTATGGCCGGTCATATCCTTGCCTAGAAAACCTTTTAATATGTCTCATACCTCGTCTATTTCGCATGGAAAAGAAGATCCATAGTTTTTTCAGAGGTTTGCCACTTAAATGATGGTAGTCATATTAGCCAATGGGAGCGGTAAGTGGTAACCAACGAACAGTGTTCTGCCACGCTTAGGACTTTTGCATATCCTACAAAAAATAGCATGCTTACATAAGCCGAGTATTCTCTATGTCAGGCTTCATTAGCAATTCCTAATCAGCGATTTGGCAGTTTCCTCATGATCTCCCCGCCGTTCACTATTCATTGGATATTTTGTATGTCCACATTGATGTAGAATATATGGGTGCTTTCACTGAAATTGTTTTTGTTGCTTTCGTGCTGCGGCGGACGACAGTAATGTTTAAGAATGGACGAAGTACTGACTATGATCGGGACTATCGAATTCTTGCTCCGTAGCACCATTGTGTACCCGTCCTTTACCCTTCACGATAAAAGATCGTAAACTTAGCTGCAGTATTTTTTGCCGTAAGGTAGTACTCTGCAGCAGCTTGCACTACTGGACAGGAAATTCCTGGTTTTGAACGAAGAATAATTTGTAGACGTAATCGCTTAATAACGTCGGCAGTGCCACATAGCTGCCAATTTGAGCCGATCGTTAAATGAATTCTGTTCCAGAAGTTATTTGTAGCCTGCGTTTAGTTACGAAAGCATTGCTGGGAAAGAATTTATTGGCAGATTTGTGCGGCACTTCACATTGCTCTCATTTCAGCTCGAGGTTTCCGTGAAATGGGAGGGACTGCCGTTTGGTTACGTCTGGACGAGGAATAAGCAGTTGGGCATTATTCACGACCCAGAGGGCATTCTTTCAGCAGCTTTACTCAGCCCCTTACGACTCTCCGTATTCCGCGTTTATGTTACGGATACAGGGCCAAGCGCGTTTAGTCGATTTCGTTTAAGAGGACTCGCTTCAACGCTCACCGTCGATGGCGATAACCTTACGAAGAATGGGCATGTATGCTTCCATGTCCTTCTTCTCGTTCATGAGCAACTACTACATTCACTGAATGCGCTGGAGTAGATTCGTCGCGAAACACAGTCACATTTTCTGTTGAAACTGGCTGTTAAATTGTTTCATTCTAGTGATCAAAACAAGAAACAGTAATTCGTGGTAAAAGAATCAAAATCCTCTGATAAAATAGAACTTCTTGAAACTGCTGGATCGTTTTGCAGTGAGAGTGTTCACTCATTGTCTGCAAATCAGTACCCGTGATCCACGTTTTAAGTAGCACCAAATGAGGTTAGAGAGACTTCGATTTGCGAACGTGTGAAATTCCTACTGGTTACACTCGTCTCTAATCAAACACTTGTCCAGTAGGCTGGCAGTTATTTATTAATTTTTAGATGTTTGTCGGAAAATTAATGGGGATATCGACTGGAAACGGAAGCGTATTTGCCCCCAAGTACGGGACGTTAGAAATCCAGTTTGGCATGAAGTCGACTGTTGGTTGGGAGCGGGTCAGACCAGGCTCATGGATAAGCTTCACGATGGCGAGCGATCCTCGACCACCTCTTTTCACTGTGATTGAGTGGGAAAGGATTCCAAAGCTGCCTTTGCAATGCTTCATCACTCCAAATGACTTCCAGGTCCTTTAATTCGTTTACCTCGAAACGGTTTATGTTGTTCCTAAAGTATTTCCTGAACGCTTCACTTATCGGCTTTTTGCATTGGGTGGTCTTATGAGTGAATGTTTTAGAAAAAGCGCCGAGGATCTTGATTCTTGTGCAAAGTCATGGGAACGTGTTGATAGTCGAATTCAGTTTTCGGCTGAGGTGAAATATTTCATGGTGAACGCCCACTCCCTCTTCTCTTTTCCACTGCCTCTATACACTGCATAAAGGGCAATCCGCAAATTGTCCCGCAAAGGTTAAGATGAATGATTTGACCGATTAAAAAGAGAGGTGTCACTTCTGCACACAGCAGCAACACGGATCGAAATGAGTAAGGGTTTTTTAGGATAGTGTGAGAGCAGTTAGCAACATGTGATTTTGAGCTGTAGTTATGCGTCGTTTATGAAGGTGAAGAGGTGTTGTGTGATCGGGAGGTCGAGAAGTGGTATGCAAAGGTTTAAAGCCAGGGCACACTGTGCATGCAATACGAGTAGGAAATACCAGGTGGTAGCGTTGTGCCTTATACAGAGCATATCACCACAATTATCGTGCAGCGATAATTCAGTTGACAAAGTCTTCTTCTAACCTAACGAAGCGCAAATTTTAAGCCATTAAAAAAGTCCGAAGAGCACATTTCAGTGGCTGGAATTGTAGTTGAAATTGGATAGTATGAAAGGGTAGTTGATAAACCTTCTGAGACTTTCGTTGTTATGTTCCATGTGTTTCACTTGCACTGAAGGCATAGGAGCAGCACACATCACGGCACGTTTAGCTAGGGGAATGAAACGTCTGTTTAAGCGATATAAACGGTCAATATTGAGTTTGGTGACAATAAACGCGGTTGAGGTTTTTTAAAGAGAGTTATGCCGTTAGCATTCCGACTTTGCAGCTGATGGACCTAACTCTTCATAAAATCACTCAGCACTATTTTTATAATATATTCGTGCTGAATAAGTCACCAACGGGCGCATGTGAACTTATAAGCAGATTGCTTCGAAAGCGACGTAGTAACGTTTGTCGGCGGAAATTAGCGCATTTAAGCTCAGTAATCCCAAGCATGCTTGCGAAGAAAAAGCAGACGCCCAAATAAACGCCACTAAACTCATAGTTAGGAAAAAGTGACTCATATATCTGGTGGGCAAACGGGGCTTTGTGATTGTTCTTCATTTTTCATGCTCTTAGCTGTTTTTACTGAGTTGTGGCACTGAACAGCATAGTTAAGCTAATCCTTCTAGTATGCGCTCACATTAGAAAAAGGGTCCAGATAGTGTCAGCATTGGTTAGCCTAGGCACCCCTTCTCGCTGTCGGCAGGCCACTTATAGTTTTCGATGGAAATTGAAGAGTGGGAGGAGGGAAGGGGAAATCTCTTACTCTAGAAGTCCAGTGACTTCTTAATCTGATTTGCCTAGCGTACCCGGTATTATGCGGATATCCGACGCCTTCTTATCCAAGCCTCTTCATCAGGGACCTCACTTCCGTGAATGAGAGACGACAATGGTTCTTGATTATTGCTGACTTGTTGACGAGATAATATTACAGTTGATGTTAATGGAAATGATGATATTACGGTCCTCGGTAGTAAGGATCCTGGAATAATTACGACGCATTTTTTGTCTGACTGCAGTTGTCAGAAATAAAACCGATATGGGCAGTTACTGTTGGTACCTATGGCTGGCACCAACTGCTGCCAGTTTGTGCTAGTTTCCAGCCTCGTCGGTTATTTTTGTGTTGTTGCGAATAACATTACTTCTTACGACGAATATAGGCTAACAGTGGCGATGAAGGTAATACTATTAGTGGTACTAATAGTGTTGATAGCATTTTCAATTGTATTAATATCAGTTATGAGCAATGGATTAAGTAGTACCATAACTGAAATCACCGATGCTGACAGCGCCGTAGTAGGCGGTGTTTATAGTAGTCAATAGAATCGATGAATGGCAAAGAATTTGGTTAGTCAATGGACGGGAACAAATGTGCACGCTGTCCCACTCGCATGACTTCGCAGAGTTTGTGGCGCTGACGGGTCTTCGGTGACATCCATTATTCCTAGTGTTCCGTTCTGGCCGTTTTGCGCCATGTATACGGTGCATTTTTTCAGATAAAATTTGATTGTCATGCACATGCAATATATGCGAAAATTGATCCGCACAGAATAAGAATGAGAGCCGCAGATTTTGCACCTTTCTTAAGCATAGAGTTCTTATGCATTTTTTATTAATTCGTTATAATGGGCAAAAGAACGAGGACATTATTTATCTGGCGTATTTGAAAGTACTAACAGCTGCGCACGGCGTTCTAGCCAAACACGACTTCACAGAGTGGTGCGTGTGATGTTGGAGGTTTTTGATTACTGCATGCTGTATTTGCTACCGGATATCCTGTGATGCACCAGATTTCTTATTGGATAGTCAGTATCTCCATTGATGGTCGTTTATTGTAATTCTACTGCTGTGAGGGTTCTATTGCAGTGTCGATGAGAGAAAAATTGCGTTGATATTACTGCCACTTCCATGGAGTCTCTTTGTTAACTTCTTTTCATCATTTTCTTCAAAGAATAATAGGGGAAGGGTGAGGGGGAGGGGAGGAATTGGTGTTGTGTTCCAAGATTTCCATGCAGTTGTAATGTCGTCCGCTGCACATGAACGTTCCGATGTTGTTCTTGCGCTGTGCCATAAGTGATGTTGGCCGGCTGTAGTTATAATTAACAATCTTGATCTGCTTGTGATAGCTTCATCTCTGCCCCTTCTGTAATATTTTAACCGGACTTCTTTATATTTTACGAACCTACTCGTTTATTGTTTCAAGACTAGCATCCACTACAGTGATTGCATTTAAGACGCAATATGTCTTAATTCCAAGTACAAGTAATTTGTAAGTTCGGTTATCCCTTCTTAAGGCCCACTGTTTCCTTTCCCAGTCCTGCAGCATTCACATTCCATCGGTTCTTGTCTGTCATCTTCCACTGGATGTGAGCTCTGTTTTGAAAGGACGAGAACAGGTTTTCCTAGTGATTTCTGTGGAGGGTGTTTCTGCACTTCCTGCCTGATCTGTAAAAAAATCCGAAAAATTTTCACCTTCACCGAACATTGCAGGGCAAAGGAGACGTGACGTCCCACTTGTACAAAAGAGGCTCTAAAGGAAAGCT
The DNA here is from genome assembly GCA_037576465.1 of Parascaris univalens. Taxonomy (NCBI): domain Eukaryota; kingdom Metazoa; phylum Nematoda; class Chromadorea; order Rhabditida; family Ascarididae; genus Parascaris; species Parascaris univalens. Next base: position 219,595,925 of record CM075173.1, read on the forward strand.
TGCTGCACTGAGGGTTTGTTTGGTTTATTTTGGCCTCATGATCTATAAACGCATCATCTGGCATTTGTGGTCGGTATTTTTCTGTTGTTCTCTAATCTAATGAGTGACTTCTACAGCAGGCTACTGTGGGAAACCCAAAAGTGAAATCAAGAACAAGTTGGTTCCAAAATCCATTTTGGGGCTGGCATTTTCTGTCTGTAGAGCCGCAGTTTCGGTGGTTACGTACTTTTCACGAATTCGAGTCAGCAAGACTCATCTCCTTTTTGTCTCAAGTCGAAGCATGGAATTCGGATTTTAACTTCTTCCGAGTTACTTGATTTCATTTGAATCGCCAACTAATGGTAGGGCTTTTGTCGCAAAGACAGTGATGGGCTAACTGAGGGAAGCAATGAACTTTACCTCGATAAATTTCTCGATGAAGTGAAGGAGAATTGTTCAACATATTGCTGATGTGCATAACAGCAAATAAGTATCAAGTAATTCACTGTAACGAAGTTAGCTCTAACTTTTTTAATTTTGCGTGTTTGAGTAAACTGCATCGTTTGACGAGGAGAGGTCATGAGCTTGTTCAATTCATTCATAGTGTCATCCCTATGAGATGAGCGAAATTCATCCTGAGTTAAAACGAAGTGAGCGGCACAGACTACCCCTCAACTTGCGTGAATTGATGGGCATTTTGTAAGTTCGAGAAAGGCAACAGGTTTTTACGCTGGCCAATTTGCGCTCTCATCCTGGCAAGCGAAAGGTCAGCAAGAAAAGGAAATTATGTTCTCACTGATTGCTGCTCCTTACAAGTATCGCCGGAATATGATCGATCTGCCAGCGTTACGGCTTGAGAACTGCTGCTTCGTTAAATACAGAAAATATACGTCTGATTCGCAATTAAGCCGTGAAATGAGACTACTAACAACATAAAAGCAATTCCTCGTTGTGTGACGACGAAGCCTCTGGATGTTGATGCTATAGCCTTTAAGGTCTTTTTTGGCGGGAACTGAAGTAGACTGGGCGATTTGAAAGTGGCTCAGAATTGATCCATGATATTACCTCCTTGCAGTAAGCCATGGAGAGTTTCTTCTTGCATATTCATTATTCATTTGCTTCGCTTCGCTCGCCTCCTCGGTTTCATGCATTCATCTTGTTTGTCGATATATGTGGTATCTCATGACTCGAAGTTGACGAATAAGCAGAACTTGAGGAGAGTCGTGAAAATGTGGTTCGAACGCTGTGGACTCATTCACGAAGCTTTAGCGCACATCTCAGCTTCATGAATATAAATTTTGGACGAGGAGAATTAAGTGGTGAATCCGCGAGGGAAGAGTCCACAGCGAATATATCTTAACTATAGCTCAGCAAATATTTACCTCTTGTGCTGCAGCCGATACTTGACGCCTCACCCAAAGGTGAAAGTTCTTAAACCCTGGTGCAAATTTTTATTCAGCAGCCTTTTCAAGCCGGGACTTTTTTATTGCGAAAAATTTCGACGTGAAGATACCGCGTTCAAAGTTGTTACGTGCTCGCTCCTAGGGTCGCAGTCATCGCACTATCGTCCTTTCGCAACTCTGATCATACGCGTTATGATCTCGCTTGAATTTCAGCAAACGTTGTGTCTTGTTCTGTCGCCGATAGTCAGTGGGCCGATCACTCGATAGAAGCGGACGTGTGCGTGTGGTGCTAATCACCGCTATGCTGTTATTCCACAAACACATAGGAGGCAGTGGCCATTGCGATGGCGTTTTTCTTGTATAGCGTTTCATCACTTTTAAATGCCATTGTTGTAGTTCCAAACGAGAGTCCGATTCAATGCGTTGCTCTCAGTGCTCGAATCGGAAGTATTTGCTTTCATAGACGATCCACATGAGAAACTCCCTCTATCTGCAAGGAACGCAAGTGGTGACTGTCTGAGCGTATGGGTGAAACGAGGCGACGCTGCGTGCCGCACACCTTTCATTCTCGCATCACTGGATGATCCTGTAAGTTGTAAATCGTCTTTAAAAACCTCACTTATTGTGAATAGATACTTGCGAGGGAGGGAAGTTGCAAGTTACAGGAAGCTCTCGATGTGACGCTTTTGAGGAACAATACTGCCAGTCTTTTAGAGCTCTCTTCCTCAGTTTTCACCGCTTTCACTTCTCTCGGTCGTCATTCGAATACTATTCCTTTGCACTGTGACATAGGTGAAAGCATATAAGCGTAAAGAAGATGCCCATAGCAGTGGCCATAACAGTGGCGGAAACGAAATTGAAGGCATTTGTGCAAAAATTCGGATGCAGAAGGAGATGAAACAACCTGTTTGAATGCTTTCCACAGTAGTCGTCATGAGAAAATACTCCGTTGCGTAGAAGGATCAAATGACGCGTATGCAGTCACGTTTTGGGCCGGTACCACAATGATCTGGAAATCCTTTCCATATTTTTTTCGTCGGGTAAAATTGAGCAGCGCAGAAGTGTTTTACTGCTGTTCACTCGTTTGTTCTGTGATCTGTGCATTGATTAAAGAACAGTGGAGTTTATTCAGTATCTCTATCCTCCCTCATACTTTCGACAGTTTCTTCTCCAACTTCCGTTCGTTATTTATTTGTTTTTTATATTGGAAGAGGAAGGAGGAGGAGGGACGAAAAGATGCAACTAACATTGAGCTCTACATGACCTGGCTCTTCAGCTTACATGCAAACTCTCTAAAAATCACCTTACCCTGTCTCGGTCACACGCTTTAGAACGGGCTTTTTGGAAAGCTTACTAGCCCAGAGAGTGGAATTATTGTGGCGCGACGCTCTCGGCATCATTTTAAACGAACTTTTTTTTTCAGAGTACCAGAAAGCGCACTAATCTGTTATGTCCTATGTTGTTTGCGTTTATCCACTCCGGTAGAGGAGCTAACCGTGTTGTGCTACTTGTTCCTTTTAATAGATTTCTGCCGGGCACTTACTTTAAGTGGATGCAACTTGCGCTAAACTTCATCGGCATATTTTTTAAGCTTTTTCTTTTCCATTTCATCTGTGCAAAAAAACTGTCAGAGGGGACGACTGGTTTATGCACAAGGTGGATGCGTTTTAAATGCGTATTATGTGTGGAGGGCCGCATTTCGAACGGGTGGCAAATGTGGATGACTTTGCATTAGAATGACGATTTCCGTACAGCGATGAGAACGGGAAGAGTAATGGACATTATTGTTTTGTTATAACAGCCAGTGCGAAGCTGAGGTATTTCGAAATTTCATTCTATCAGCACATCCGGGGCAGCTATTTTATTCCACACTTGCGATCAGTACTGTGGGCTGGGCGAACAAAACCAGCTACTTAAAAGCATGTACATGTACATATATGTATACGTATATTATTGGAACTTTACATATCTATATATTAGTTGAATGATGTCTTTATTTTTATATGAACTGCTTAAACTTCAAACGTGCTCTCACTACAGGTGGCGTTGCCGCTCCTAAAGTCTGTGCAAGGTTTCATCTTTTTTCAGGGTCAAATAAGCGAAGTTTACAAGGTCATTTTACTATTGGTCCAATTCGATGATCTTGAAGCACCCTCAGGCTGTACTTAGTCCCATATGTTTGAGTCATATGGGAGATGTAGGTACTCAACAATCGTTGGAAGACAACTTAGGCTTTTTTCAGAAAGGTATTCCATGTGAGCTTGTGGAGGATAATCAAGCACGGACAGTCGAGGAGTTGTCTTCTACATCCTCAGCGTTGGACTCACCTGTACACTCCAACACCACAGCTCCTGCGGTTAAGTTAAAATTCTCAAAACGTTCTTCAAACCCAATACGGTATTTAACTGCGAAGCATGAAGTCTCGGAATGTTGCCTTTGTCAGGGTATATTCGTTAATGACTGAATTCTTGTTTGCGTCGTGTCCGGTTTTTTAACATTTTTTGCAAACGAGTCCTTAACTGAAAAGCTGAGCCGAATGTGTGCCCTGGTACTCGTGACGGCAAGTAGATTGGGGCTGTCTCCTGATATAGTGAAATAAAATAAAGTATATATTGGGATCTGCGAGTTATCCGATAGATTAAGATACGAAATCATGATAAGGTAGTAACCATGTTTTTACATGTATATGGATGGATATTTCCATCCGATGTTGCTTTGGACTGCGATAAACTGTGGTGTTGTAATCATATTTTGACGGCAGTGTTTATCATGGCACATTTTTGTTCACATCGCACTTTTATATAGTGCTACCACTGGCTTTCTTCTAGGCTGGTTTTTTGTTTTTCCTCGTATGCGGTTCGAGTGTGGTTTATTTAAAGGTACTCCCATACATGCAAGCAAACTGCAGTGCTTATAGAATTCTGTGTCGTCTGATGTCCAACCCGGATATCGTCAGCTCGTTCATTGAATCTTGTGCAGAAGATCTCCTTCAAAGAACACGAAGTGCGCTTACTGCTGATGACCGCTTACTCAGACGGAGTGCGTATTGCCATCTTTCGTCATGTCTGTTTCTTATCGGTTTCCTTTTCCTCCTTATTGTTAAAAGATTTTTATGTGGATGTTCACAGTTTAGGATCACTGTGGTTTTATATAAGGGTAACCCAGTAGCTGTTGTCTCTTCAAGGGCGAGTGACTGCACGCGGTATGAAAGCGGAAATTTTTCATCCATTCCTCGAGGGACGACAAGATGTGAGTTCGTAGATATCTTTCCGAGATGTAGTTTACACTGGGAACAAATCTTGCAAGGTCGCTTTAAAGAGGTCATAATTCTCCAGTAACAATGTTTCATTGCGTACTAATCAAATTCTGTTCGCCTCCACTTGGCTGTTCCTGTGGTCAAGGGGCTGGTTCCTTGTTTCCTGTGTCAGGACATTTGCTTCTTCGATAGATGATTCCATTTGCGATGAGCCTTCGAGCAATAAGACCAGAGGTTGGATAGTTGCATATTCATCACTTCAAGTTTTCGACGATGCTGTTGCTCACCTTGGCTTCGTATTCGAAGTGTCATTTCCCTGTTCAACGTCCATGGCTTTGTTCGCATGTTCATCGCTGTTCACGTCGGTTTGTTGATTGCGTTTGAGATGGGGAACCTCTAAGATGTAATAGCTCACGAAAACTTCCGTTTTTGTTTCCTTTTTTTTGCCTTCTCACGTAGCAGTATTGATGAACTCTGAAATTCCGTGCGAGAATGGAGCTGAGAGGACGCTATCCATCATTAGAGCTTCCAGGGAGTACTCATAAGAGTAAGTATTAAATCCGGCCAGGGAAACGAAGTAGGGATGTCTACTCGAAGCTGTGCTTTCTTGCAAATTTTCGAGGCGTGCCTAGCTCGCTGCTGTTCTCCCCATGTTCATCTCCCACTCCGCTGGGGTTTTTGCCTTCGCTATAGTTGTTGATGGCGGAGTTTTTAATCGTTTCGATGCAGCGTCTGATTTCGTCTTGTGGTGTTTATGCTCTCGTTGTTTTTGCTTCTTCGAATCGGTGGTGCATTCTCAGACTCTCGGGCGTTTAAATCAAGCACATAGTCACAGTCTGAGGGTGCATCGATGGCTATTTCGAGGATATTTTGTTCACTGAGTCTCCCTGATTGAAAACGATTCATCATATCCTCTCACTTGACGGTTGTTCGAGGAAAGAGTTCCAGGGGTCTAAGCTTGACTTGTGGTATCGTTGCATGGGGCAATGCAATGCTACCAGCAAGTTCCATTAGCATTATTTACACAATTCTTCAGTTATTGCAACAACTAAAGACGTTTATTCAGCACTTTCTAATAAAATTTCATCTCATGCCCTCATTCTGCACATGTTTCTTTGAATATGTTGTAGGATCAATGATGGTGCATCTCTCTGGTTCATGAGTAAAAAGCTTGGCTCGCTGAGATGTTCAGATATGTGGGGATTTTGAACTAAATCATAGATGGTGATCTTTTCACCAAGAGTTTAATAAAAGCTCGAGTTCTGAGGTTGTATCCTCTAAAATCTCGTGATTGGAGACAATTCGCACTTTCATTTTCACTGCGGAAGTTTTGTGTTGCATGAGGGAAACAGATCGAGAGCCATTGTTGGCACCTTCACAAACGTCAGAGCATTGCGAAGGGGCCAGCAAAAGCTGTTTCGTTGCATCGACATAATTATGAGTATGAGAGAATCCTCAATTTAGCTGAATAGAATCTACGGCACCAAACAAATATACGTCAAATGAGAGTGTCTGTCACACATCACGGCCACGGCAGCTCAGGGAACCGGTTGAACGCAGTGCTTTGGATTGTGACGAGGTGGCCGAATAACGTTATGCCCTGAGCTGGGAACGGCTCATGAAGAAAGGAAATTTCCTTGCCGTAGCAAAATTAAGAGGGCTCGCGTGCGTGAAGCTGCAAATATATAGGAAACCAGCTGGGCCAGGGTCGATTAAACTATCGTAAGAAGCAAGGTACAATCTGTACAAAGAGTTTCTTTTATTTGTATTGGCCATCCGGCTAACCATGAATAGTATAGTTGTAAGATTCGATGTATAGAACCTCCCCTACAACTCTAATTCGTTATTGTCCTTCTACCGGCAGGATCGCCGGTGCTATGTCACTATTTCTCTATCATTATGGAACGTCTACGGGGAAAAGCAAAAATCCTGTACGTCAAACGCCACAGATGTATGACCTTCTAAAGCCGAACCCCATAGTGACGGTTTTTTACATCGAAGATTCCGACGGAATCCCAAAACACTGCAGGGGCGATACTGTGACTTCAAGAATTACCAGGGTTGGGAAATTCCGGACGATTCATAAAATTAGGGCTTCGATATGTGGCACCAGTCATTCTTATTGGAAATTCTGTTTAAGGAAAACAGTTCGTCGAGAGGGAGAGAGTTCACACTTATTTCATCTTCCAGATTTTCTGAGGAACCAAGGATGTCGTTACAGCCCAGTGTGAACGCAGCAGCTGAGCAAATTGATCATTGATTAGGAGACAATCTGGAAGCCGCTTTTATATGCTAACTTCACAGTTCCAGCTTCTAGTGTCCAGTGCCACTCGAGCATTGACCTTCATCCAAGATATCCTAGGGTGAGGGCAGGAGTCGACCAGAAGAGGTTTTTGGCGGAGAAATATGGTATTCTCTCAAGCAACATGCCAATGGAGCGTCTTTCTCGATGATCACTGTCTGTATGCTTTTTCTCGCTTCACCTATTCGCCATGGCCATTCGCACTCTTATTTTCCATCATCCATGAATTTTTCAGCATCGAGACTTTTCATTGCAGCAGTAATTACGCCACCAGCCCTATCTTTCCCTAACCCTCTTCCCCCTCCCCCTCCCCTCGCCCCAAAAAGTCTAAGTTGCAGTGGAAAATAACGGAGAATTTGTGACCGCTTCCATTTCCCAAACATTTATTTGGTCACTTGTTTCCTGCAGTAATGAGGCGCATGTCGTGGCGGTATGCAACACTCCGCGGTACAGAAAAGAAGGGAGAAACGAGAGGCTTTGAAACAATCGCCTATTTATCGAAAGACGAGGAAGAAATATTAGTGCGTTTGAATTTCGATGAAGGTTACTTTACTCTGCGTATTATTGCCAGGCTACTTGGCGTGAGCATGCATCCTAGACAGTGGCGCTATTTGCTTTGCCCGTAGTAAAAAAGGGGATCGCACGTTCTAGAAGCAACAAGTTCCCTTGTTTGCTCCTCTCAACGTGTGGCAGTAGTTGTGACGAAGAGTTTTATGGCATTTATGATATGTTCGATTGGTTGACACTGATGACATAACCGTCTCGAAAATTAACCAGTCAAGAGTGAACACATTATTAGATGCCACCCAAACATACTTCAGGCTACTAATTAATAAAACGTTTCATGATACATCCATCCGTTAGGATATTTTCGACAAAGAAATTTGCGCATTTCGTCGTACGCGAAAATAAGGAATGCAAATGGCAGTGAGACAAGCGCATACTCGAGCCTGAAAAGAGAGCATAACCTAAGTGTTGACCCCTTTGAAGCAACAGCCGTTTTGCACGGTACTTCACTCCGCAATATTTAGTCGTGGTTCGCAATCGTGAACACTAATGCAACTTTTACTGGCTTCCAGTTCTTGTCTTTAACGTGCTGCAAAACGTTCGAAGCGGACGTTGCAAGAAGCAGTTGCCATCACCTTTTAGTTACTTGGGCGTTGCATCGTCGACTTTCGACGATGGAAGATTGAGTGTTCACGAAACCAGTGCATGCATAGACACACGCCGAAGACAACTTCCGTCTGTGTCTGTATCTTCGTTCGACCATCCGTCACAGTTATGTCACTATCATTTACATCTATATTTGCACTTATATTTTTATGTTTCTCCGTATTCCTGTATTCGTATGTTTACGTACTTACATATAAGTAAATTATATAAGGTATTGATATATTTGTGTATTTACTTATACATGCACTTATATATCTGTATACATGTAAATTCCTTTGGAATTTTCACAGCGGTTTGGAGCAGACCGAAGTTAAATTACTGTGTCATGATTGAACTAACAAAAAGGCAAACCGAATCGGAGTGAGCAGGAAAACTTCGTTAACATAAGGCGTAAACAACAGCACTGAAGCCAGAATGGTAGTGAATATGAGTCCTCCGTTGAGCACCATGTTGCTATAAGAAGAACAGTTTGAACTACGAATAAGCAGCCGTTTTGGTGAGAGAACGTCTAAGGCAGCAACTGGCAAACAAAGCACGTTCCCTACGTACACAGCATGTCGATTAGCGTCCCACCTGCTAAACCAATTGCCGTCGCCATCGATCTAAGGTGTGTCATCTGGATGCACGCCAACAGAATTCTTATACGCGATGACTCCGTGCACAGACGTAGCAAATGAAAAATGTCGAAGATGTATTTGGGGACAAGACTTAAACTTTTGATGGAACCCGTTGTCTCACGTAGTTCCACCACGCACGTTCCTACCTTCCGCTATTTCGTTCAGTTGTTGCGATCTCCAGAAGCGCTCTAATTTACTGAAGTGGAACATGTTCACATCTGCGAACCAGTACCGATATCATAGGTTCTCAGTTCTCTTATGGAAGCATTTGTTGTGGTGTGTGGGAATTTTTTTATTCGAATTCACTCGGAAGCACCGATATTGGTCGAAACTTGTTGATGCATTTGGAGATAAGTTGGTCGTATTTTTTGCGGTTGGAGCATTCGTCAACTGACTGATTCCCCTCTTTATTTTTGCAACAAATTTTGTTGCTAATAATTTAAAATTGTTGGAAAGACTTTTTCCAAGACAGTGCTAATTTAGCAAATTGCACTCTAAAAGCAGGGTGGCAGCTCAATAAACAGAGAGCCTATAAGGCGTACACTGAACTTCACGCACCTCATTCCCTGTGTCACCAACGAGTTGTGGCGTGTCTTAGAAATAATCAGATCAGCCCATTGCACTACAACAATTGAGTAGAAGAAAGCGCCGTGACAACAGTGCTCGAGTTCCTTCCGACTTTGATAGGTCTGCAAGCGATTGATCGGCATCAATGTAGTTCTACAGCTGTTGTGCACATGATGAAACAAGTAAGTATCTCCGGAAACAAGTTTTTCTATCTCGGCAGTATAAAAATATGTCACAATACACAGTGGTTTTCCCAAGCAGTCTTTCATTTCGCAATTATGCAACAGTTCCGTTACCGCTCTAAGGGCAGGCATTACAGCAAGCGCACATAAACGCCATCTAACTGCCGGCTTCGGTTGATGAAGTGATAGTCTAATATCAAATCTGGTTACGTGAAATGTTGATCTAGAAAGAGCCAGGGATGAGCGTTCAAGAAAGAAAAATGCATTCGTCCAATTTTCATTTAATATCGGGCATGTCACAAGCTAAATTCCAGGGCAGGATTCAATGAACGCAATTTGAATTATGAACAAACTATGCAGAATTTATTGCTTCGCTCATAAGTAACGGATCAGCTGGTGAGATAAGGAGGATAAAACGTCGCATATTGATGCCACATCCTGCTTATTCTGAATTCGTTCAAACGGTGAGGATACAGCTTCGTAGACGGGCAAAAATTCGTACTGTAAGTGGGAAAAATGATTACATATGAACAGAACTTTTACGAAGCAGATCCGTCCCGCGGCGTGATAGAAGAGATGACTGTAAGAACAACTTTGACGGCAACTATGTATATACCTTCATGTACAGACATATATACCTATATAAACCTATATATGTATATGCAGCTGAGTTCAGTGATTTCTTTCAGTACAAGACATTTTCGCCTTTAGAGCCACAATGTACTTATAACATTTGCTTTTCGTTGACGAAAATTTTCAGTCTACTCTAGTGGAGGATTGGTTCACTTTACTCGATCTACTCATCTCGGCTTTAATTGTGTCGAATCCATCGTCGTAATACTCGGCTGCTTTCTTATTGAATGCTACAAGCAAATTTCCCTTCTTGGGAATGCTTGATTATCCCTCAACAAAGAAAACGCCGCTGAAGCAAAATGTGTTCATCTTCGCAACGTGCTTATCGCTCAGCTTTATGCTCCACGATAAATCTCTTCTAGGGACTCACCCACTGTTGTCCGAAGCTATCTTCAAGGTCATTGATATTTTTATTATCCCATTGCTTGCGCAGGTAAATTAGATGAGATGGGAGGAATCCATGAAAGCCCATTATAAAGAAATAAGTCATAAATGCGGATGCCGCTTGCATTACACCTATTTGAAGATATGAGAAATTCATCAACCTGAAATGATTCATCACTTGTGCGCACACTACATATATAGTCAGAGTACTTGTCATAAAAGTGCGCAAAGATGCAGCAACATGTGGATGTGTTGCTGGTCAATTTTATACGGCAGCAAAGGGAGTTCACGAAGGGTATACCCAAGACTATGTTTATTCAGCTTATTCTTTTACACATCGCACACCTTCGGTCAATGCAACCAAAGGCGACACACATATTCACTACTTTTTACCAAACTCAACTGGACGCACAAAGAGACAACGAATAAATAAAACGGAAAAATGCGAAATATGAAGGAGGAAGGGTAAATTAAGATTAAATACCAACAGCCAAAGGAGACCAAATGAAGCACTGGATTCAAAGTCTGATCACGGTAACAATCTGCAAGGAATCGAAATTACAGAACGCGGTATTTTCGCGACTAATGGTGCGGGTTCCTCGTTACAATGGTCGAAGCAGCTCTATTGAACTCATTTTTGAAAACGCCTACTGCGCTTAAGGTCCATATCGAAACGTCGCTCTCTCAAAATCTTCTAGTTCTGCCACTAACTAGTGTCGTTGAGACCCTACCTTGCGTTAACAAGTTTGTCTCTCTCTGAGTTGCGAGGTGGTCGTTTCATTATGTCGGATTCCGCTTCCTCATAAGCTATAGAGATCGCTGGCCACTGAAACTTTCGTTTCCGCCACTACTGTCATAATAATTTATAATCCAGTCAAAACAAAAATCCCTGTGGTCGATAATCCCTGGTGCCATCTGCAGTGTTTACCTCAGAGGTTCCCTCCTGAGCCACTTATAAGAAAACAAAAAGAACAAGCTCTGGGTGGAGACAAGTTCAGCTCAGCATGAAACGAATTGAGCCAACAACATGCAACTCCTTCCGCCAGTCACCATTCAAAATTTCATCATTGCTGCCAAAGTCATCGGCACCTTTTCAGTTCATCGTCGAAGAAAAGCAGCAAAAATAAACACCTCTTGTTTGAGCCGCATTATGAAAGCATTGGACAGATCAATAAATAGATGGGATGTGGGTGAACTCTAAAATAAACACCACAAATCACATCAGCCCACGTGTGCTGTTTTCCTGCCTGCACTGCAACTATCCTCATTTTATAGAAATAGTGGAAACGAACCAAATCCGTGCCTAAATCAATACAAAGAATAGCGACAACACTGAGAGGAAGAGGGAGACCAATGGCGACGAACGCGAGGAAGGGCGAAATCTCTGAAATGAGTAAACTGAGTGTCAACGTTTATCGATGATGTCTACAGACGGGTTTATTATCCTTGTAGTACCTTGTGGTTTTAAGTGATTGAAAGAGGGTAGATGTAAGGTCGAATAAAATTTCCCTTCTGCAGCATTTTCTTCCTTCTACTACTCTCCTTTCTTCATACAATTTTTTTCTTCGGTCTTTTCAACTCAAAACCTGTCCGCGACCAGAATGTGGTGCGGCAGAACCGTTCTACTCTGGTGACAGGTTTTTTCACGAGAACTCGACAAATATTCGGCTTGAACCGTGCTGACTGCAAACGATATGCAGTGACTAACTTAATGCAGTCAAAGAGAGCTCCGCAGAGCCAATCTGCCCAAATGAAACAAAAATTCCTGCTCTGCTTTGCAAAGATTTAGTTCCTTTTTGTCCCTACGGTGATTTAGCTGCGACCCCTGCTGAATTTGTTTCTGCATCAAAGGGAATCAAAGTATCTCAGCTTTATTTTCATTCTTGCTCTAACCTCCCGGGAAAGTGACTCCGATCCCACAGAAGGCTGTCTTCAGCATTCAAGCTGAAAGACGTCTATGCCTCTGCTCCAGAAAAAAACTGCCCTTCCATACAAGTGGCTAATTCACAAATTCAGAAGCATTATTCACTGGTGGTTATGCACCATTTAACCAACACGGAAGCTCTGTTTGAACGCCGCGTCTATTACATGACTATCAATTCAGTACGTGGCACCGCCTTAGTTCCTTCTTGTCCCTACGGTGATACAAATTTCCCCCGACTGATACACATCTTTTTCATGGCGATTATCGAAGGGAGCTACCATTCTGTTGGGATGCTCCCAATCATTCTTAATGAGCACAAATCTACACTACGCAGTTTCGGCCACTGAAAGTTATTTGGCTTTGCATCGCTACTGAGCTATCCTCAACCCCGGTACTGCTGCACAATCCCGCGTCGAAAATTTGAGGTTGCAGACACTCAACTACGCGGTTACCAATCATGTTGTTGTAATGCAAGCATCATAAGCAGCTGTAGTTCCGAATGATTTACTTCAACGTAAAGCCCGCTATGTGAGTCCTTATCGCATGATGGAAATGCTCATTGAAGCTTCTTCTCTCTAGAGGAGGACAATAAGATCCTTCAAGTATTTACATCCTCAATCTGAGACAAATATACTTAATTCCTCCAAACAGACAAGTATAGGAAAAACGCCATTAAAATTCAAAGCGACAAAACCTCACCAGGTATATTGGACGTTAAAGTATATGCGATCGATTTTTTGAGATTATCGAAAATGATGCGCCCTTCTTCTACGCCAGTCACGATCGATGCGAAGTTATCATCGAGAAGAATCATATCGGCCGCTTCTTTCGAAACATCCGTGCCAGCAATACCCATTGCGATCCCTATACCTCACAACTTCGAAACAGAACTTTAACGTGCCACTCCGCAGTGTTTGAAATGGGTCGTCTACTATGCAACCGTTTATCTTGCAAGGTAGGGAGGGGGAGGGGGAGGGGGAGGAGAGATGAAACAAAAAGGAGAGGAGAACCGATTCACAGGTTTTATTAATCTCAATGTTTCTACTTTCTGAACACTACTGCCGCTGTAAAGAGGAACTGCCAGTCACTTGAAGCTGTTTAACCTATGTAAATAAGAGGAGAAGGAAAATGAGAAGGAAACTGCCAGGCGCGGGGAAATACGGTCCTCACCATTTCGAAACACTACGCAAAAGAGGAGAAGGACGGAAAATCAGCGCGTGGTTTATAAAAAGAGGAAAAGTGTTACACTAGGGTCCTCGGTATTTCCAGTTCTCGCACAGTCTAATGAAAGCAGCCTATATAGGACCACCTCATCTGGAATTTGTCGATCCCGCTTCATCAAATTCCAGTGAACTTTCCAAAGTGTGTTAATGCTTAGAAATTCCTCGAGTTTAACAGGATGGTGTGACTGAGTGGAAGGAGGAGGGAGAGACTACCAAGAATTCAAAACGGATTCGGTCCAGCAGAAGAGTCTAATGATTTTCGTAGCGATGATGGTGACAGGTGACAGGATGATGGTGACAGGAGTTGAAACCTAAAAAAACGATATCGATAAGTGAAGCCAACAATCTGTTCACCAAACACAACTTTTATTTGAAGTCGCTCTCCGCTACTTGCACTTTAATTGAAAATATAAAGTTGCAATTATGACTGCAAATGAAACGTTGCAATTTTTGCGACATCGAAGAACGCTCTTGTTAACGTTCGAAACATATGTTAATCAAAGCACATAATTTCATCTTTAAGTGAAGTCGACCAGAAAGTAACGGCCTCGCAATTACCAGGCGCTCCTGCAGCATATGACAGTCGCCGATTCGGCTATAGAAAAACGTCGCTCATCAGATGAAAAAAGGACGACGCACTGAGTATATATTCGATCACATCTACCACAATTACCGTCACAGCGTTCACTTCTTACTGACAAATACGTCAAATAACGCACAGAAAAATAAACATCATAAATAAATTCGTACTGGAGATGATCTTAAGCGTGTGAATAACCCGTCTGAAAGGCAATCCTGTCAACTCTACCGAGTCATTCATCACATAATCGCTAGAAACACCAACTAGAGGGGGTGAGAACAAACGAACCAATGTCAGCCTTTCGAAGGGCGGGCGCATCGTTCACCCCGTCGCCCGTAACTGCGACTACGCCGCCCGCCCTCTGGAACGTTTCCACTATCTGTAGCTTCTGTGCAGGCGATGTGCGAGCGAAGACAACCTTAAAATTCTAGTCGGTTCTTGTGACCTTCATAAGCAAATTGTCCCTAGTGCTGTATCGTTTAATAAAAACACTGCACTGTGCCCTCTCGAATATTTCAACTTTTTAGATATCCTGATCTACCACATCATACTGTCCAATAAAAACAGGCGCACTTGTGTTATACCGATATGACGTAGAGGCAACACATGGTCTACTTACTCTAGCATACCAGAACTAAATTGATGTAATGTACAACAACTAAGAAAATGATGAAAAACCCTACTATTACAGGTGCACAACAGCAACCTGTGCACACATGGTGGCCATGAGTATTTGTTGTAATGCCTGAACCTCCACTCATATAAGGGGAAATTCGAGATTGGTGTGCCAAAAGAGTTCTTAAATGCCAAAAACCAGAACGTGGCTTTTGGCATTTGAGGAAGCCCAAATGTCAGGACCGTGCACAAACAAAGGATAGCACCTCCTCGTACGACATCAAGGCGTTGAAGAGTTGCCAACTTCTGCCTTATTCCACGTTCATTCTATGAAATGATCTTTATAGGCTGGTTAAATCACTTCATTCTTTTTGCTGTCACTTCCCCCTCAAAAAAAACTGCTCTCCCTCGCTTGTCGTTTACTCGGGATAAATGCGAGATAACTTGAAAGCTACTGGGAATTTTTATTCCTCATTAAAACAAGGGACTACACTTCCACGACACTGCAAATTAGACCACACAAGTCGACTTCAAAATCCACTTTGAGATCTCAATGCGAAATTAATACGGAGTTTCAGAAAGTTTGAAGTTTCCTCCCTATTATTCAGTAGGTCATTTGATGCTGTGAAAGGGAAGTCTTTAAAGCCACATAGAGAAAGCAAAATCAAGGAACTTGTTCGAACCTGTTCAACGTTGGCAGCGATATAGTCAAGTTGATCTTCACTGAGATATCGAAGACGCTCACCATGAATGACAATTCCTCTTGCTCGCATCGTTTTCCCACTGAATAAAAACACTTAAAATTTTATGCATACCAGCAATATCAGGCCCACATTCCCAAAATGACATGTTATAACCACGCCAGGAATAAATCCACTTCAATCAGAAAAGCCGACGATAGCTGTTGTCGACATCCGCTCCTGCATTCGCGTATCTTATGTGCTCATACACATGAACAGTTGTTTACCATTCCTCACTTCCGATAACACACATTAATTAAACCAATATAATAGGGGAAAACTGTTGAATATTAGTTTCTTGTTGCACTATGAAAAGCTTCCCTGCCTGCGACATGTTACATGTTCAACCTGGAGAGCAGTTGAAATGAACATCAAAAAGATATTTCCGACAATGGGCCCAAAATTTTCGTTGAATAAATTTTTATTATGACATAGGCGAAAATATCCAACGCCGCTGAACCTAAAGATAACGATTTTGAGCACAAGAAGAGCGAAAGGACGCAAAACATTTAAGATGTGACAGACGAGTCAATCTATAAGTAAGCCGTTCTGAGCGCTGCTAACAATCTTCAGGATTTTGTCGGCAACAGATCGACACAACGCGGAACGCAAAGGCAACGGAAAGTTGATTCCGCAATTGAGGTCTTGCCTGGCTAATGCCATTCATATGAAACATATTCAGAGCTATGCTAGCAAAGAAGACTGAGAATGTTCTGGAAAACTAGATGTACCCACTAAACTCGACTATTGTCCAGCGCTTGGAGGGAATAAAGCGGGGGCACAAAAAATTCTGCCTAATGCGCACAGAAAATTCAAAGTGGGAAGTGAAGACGCGAAATTTCTGCAATGATAAACGAAAGGATCCCAAAATCTTCGGCAGAAAGCCAGTGAAGTGGAGAATTTCCAAAAGCGTGTAGAATGCGGTGAAGTTTTTCACATGCGGACAGCCCATGAGAAGAGATCATAGACGCTAGGCAATGTGTCCTGGCCCTGACTACTTTATTTCTGAATTTGAAGAAATCAAATTAATCTGTCAAAATCCTAAAAAAAACAAAGTTTTTTAAGCGTTCTCGCGACAGTAGCATTCAAGAAATCGTAGGGGAGCTGGAAAAACTCATTCAGGCATTCTTTTTTCCTTGCAGAATAAGAAACACAAGTGGTGTTCTAATTCCACGTTGAATGTAGTGCTCATAAAGTGAGACACACTTCTTATGTGGGACTTACTGATTTTCTCCATCGAAGTTGGGTATTTTGTCCGTTTCGTTGACTAGCATCGTTACATCACAGTCCTGCTCGATAATATGAACCTGCCGAGCGATCGCCTGAGCCGTTATTGGATGATCTCCGGTTACCATTACAACCTGAATCTCAACCCATTAGTTCATCTATTCATCTCCGTCTTTATCAGTGTGCGCCGAGCAGCGGAGGGGAAAGTCAACATAAAGATATCTCTTCAAATACATCAGTTAACGAGAACGCTAATTTTCATCGACTTAAAAGTTCTTTCTGAGCTCACAGTATGGGCGCATGAGAACCTGTCGAAAAAGAAAGTAGCTTTTGTTTCAGGCATGTGAGAAGAAATGGTGGCAGGCAACCCAGACTATTTTCAGCCAACTGCGAGGCATCTGTACTGTTACGAAGATCTTAGCCGCAGAACTTGAGGAAGACTTTTTTGAATGTAAGAAATGCATATTTCCCTGACGCTATGTCAAACTTTCGACGATTACAAATTTTACCTCAAATACACTCATAGCTCCTCAAAAAATGACATGCGTTGTTCATAGCCTGTGTTTTGATATGATATGATCGTATGTGGAAAGAGATGCCGCAGAGAGTGCTCAAAAGAACCAACTGGAACCTCGCCTTGAGTCAAGAAATGATGATCTCCCCCATGAGAAATGTCTCAGGAAATCCAGCTAAACTGAGCTGCATTTATCGAGTAGGCGGTTTCTACAGACGTCGATACGTCTTGTGCAGCTTGACCGTCTCCCCATCACTTCCTCGCCTAGAAGGAGAGTGAAGCTTTTGTCCACCACGATAAAAAATTCGGAGGCAATGCGAATGTCCTCTTTACCCCACCTCCTAACAAATCGGTGCTTTAACATATGTACTTACAAATACATGCGCACTGTTTAGTGTCCAAATTTCCGCGCGTCGTGTACTCACACAAGAGTATAAACGTGTGCATAGATAATGTGAATGGAGATATACAGGTTCAAACATAAGACGGCGTCACGTTACGGCATACAGTGGTGTTTAAAAGAGGGCCTTCGTGAACAAAGGTCCTCTAAAGGGAACTCTGGACGAGTGAAATGACTAATCACATCCCCGTGGACTCGAAAAGATCCTTTGCCCCTATGAGCGTCCTGCGAGAATTTCTTATAATGTTCAGCGTGGATGGGAAAGCTCCTGAGATCGGCGTCGGAAATTCAAACAGCGCCCTGTTTTATTGCGAGACTTTTCACATCGTTCACGCTATTGTACTGCTTCGTTTTCACGGTGTCAAGGTCATTAGGCACAGGTTTAGGCTTTGCGGGTTTACAGACCCGTTTGGGTTGTGTACACCTCATTAGTTTATTTGATGATTCGTCGTGTCACTCAAGATCAGGTCGGCTCTCAACAGACGTCAGCACTCAGCGCCGTTTCACTTCTACATAGCAGCAATATTACACTTCGGAATTTGCAAGAGGAACAATTTTGGTGAATCCGCACTTTTGACGTATCCCTGACAATCGTCTGGTATAGAGGTTGCCGTTAAAGCCGAAGACACATATTGCTGACAAACATACTTGCATGTTTTGGTAAATGTAGGTGGTAGTAAAACTTTGGGCACTGCTTACGAAGAAAAGGGTATTCGCTTTGTGGCTAATAAGGTGGCACTGCGATAACGTTATGTTGTGATGGAATAAGAACACGTAGTGATGACCACTTTTCTGTGCAAAGTAGTAGGAAATGAGATGAGGAGCCGTGTTATTTCTGACATATCTGTGCTAGTAATGACATCGTCAAGATTAAAGACTGCTATAAACTTAACAGCATAAACTTAACTGCTATAAACTTAACAAGTTTCTTGCGGTACTCCAGGTGGTAGAATACAATACGATGTGACCTCCGACGTTTTGCACGAAGAAAAGCACATTAGAGGATCGTTTAAAAGCCGCCTTAAACATATATTGCTTGCTTGCATTGTCCTTTCAAAGTGCTCTTTCCTTGTGATAATCAAACGCTGTTTCAACTTTTTTCTCTTGTTTTTCTTAGCTCTCAGAACTGTTGCATCTCGCCTGCGTATCCGACTACATCTCACACAGAAGAGATTTCCTCGACGACAGAAACAAAAAAGACTAGTACGAGAGATGGCAAGGGGACAGCGAATTGTGGAACCCCTGCAGCAATGGGTTTTCTTTCGAGCACTGCCTTGATGTTCTTGACACGCAACGCGCTTTCGGCTAATTCGAGGGATGCTTCCATTTCACATCTGCGGTTTCCAACAGTGTCCATATTATCTTCGTCTTTCGCAATGAACCGTCGTTTCTCTGACAAAACAAATGCTCCACATTGCCTTTCAGCGTTTCTCACTAACGCATTCCATCAAGCAGCTTTCTTGTCTTCTATGATTACTGAATGGAGAATTTTTTTTCAGTTTGCGACCGCAAAATTCGAATTTCTAACGTCATCACAGATGGGGAAACCCGAGGATTACTCATAGGGAGAACCTTGGGTGGGGAGTTGTTGCACAAAATTCCGTCCAGGTACAAGGATTTTTGATCGCAGGGCTCCCGTGACCTTTAAGTTACATAGTGACCGGCGATCAAAAAACGTTATGCGTGTTTCGCAACTAGGGCAACAGAACAAAAGCGATTTCTTTCCGCATTCCTACGTACAATGGTATCAAACATCTAGTGCACATTCATTGCCTTTTGCTTCTGTTAACCTACCCTTCAACAGAAATTTCCATCAAAAAGACGCAGGAAACAGCACTTTCTAACATAGTGCACCGATGTTGAGCATTGACGCTGTCCTCTAAAAGCTAAATAAAGCTCTCATTGCAGGATAGTCAACGTACCTTGATTCCGGCTGATTTGCAGAGGCGTACAGCGTGGGGGACAGCTGGCCGTGGAGGATCGATCATCGCTATTAGACCAAGGAAACGGAGCCCTCTCAGAGGAAAGTTTGGAGTCTCAGTTGTGAACTTATAGTCTGCTCCGTATTTCTTCTGATCAAGCTCCAAATCACAAAAGCCAAGCACTCGCTCGCCAAGTCCGCCAAGAAATTCGTATGTCTGCAACGACGCTACTTTGCACTATGTGAGTACTGGCACTTTGAGGGCTGTCCCAATTTATTGAAAATATTGGTATCGGTCGTTTCTAGCCTGCAACTAATTTATCAAGCGATCCTCACAAGGGAAAACATCCTCAGCTTCGAGCTTAAATCGACCTTAACTAAATACCTCGAAGAAATCGGCAGGAGATGGTTGAAACAGTGTGTCATATGAGGAAGTAAAGGACTGAAGAATATATATATATACTGTTTTTGGTTCAAACTGCACCACATGATGGAAAGCGAAATTTCCTGAGATATACAAACTACAAGAAAATTGCTGCATTTCGATAGGACTTGGACCGCAGTATTTTCACTACTGAATTTCCTTTTCGCATTTGCCGAATTTTCTATTCAAACACCCACAGCTTGCACTGCACATGACTTTTAACGGCATATATGTTTGAAGATTCCATATGAAACAAGATTGTAAATAGGAGGACGAAGAGAAGGCTATGTCCGACATACAATTCAAACCATCACTGAAAACAAAGCACACTTCTCGGCAGTAATGCTCTTCAAAGGTTATCTCGGGGATGACAAAATTTGAGGGTGAATGAATTTGTCGAAAATTGCTAAGCCAACCTGTTTGAAGTTTTCCTTCACATCCTTGTTAATCTTTGTTTCTGTCCCATTGATAAAGACAGTGCTGCAGCAAGTCAATATCTTCTCTGGTGCGCCTTTCATGACAAGCAGATAGCTCCTCGGGGGTGTCTTATGTATGGAAACCTCCAAATAAACTATCAATGGATGAAAAGATCTGAGCAGAGCTCTTATGAGTGTGATTGGAGCATACGGAATCTGAAACCACAACATAGAGTATAAAAGCCACTTTCGATGGTGGCTATTTCAACCTAAGCGACAAAGCGACAGACCATTAACCATTTCTAAGCAGTTCCCGTTATTTATTGCAACAAAATCCGCGCATGACAGCCTAACAACTCTTGTGCTATGAGTTCAGATCGTAGAATGAACACAACAGCAAATTCTCACTCCTTTGATGCACACTACGAAGATACGTCAGACCTGTGGCGCTCACCGTAGTACTATAATATATTGAAAGATGAGAAAGCATTAACTAACTTGATATTTGTTGATTGAATTAAACGGTATTTCGCACACTTTAGGGTAGAGCTGTCTGTAGGCACGCACGTCACCACATACAGCTTCGCAATATCGTAGAATAGCGACTTCTGAAGCATCCCCTCTGGCTTCACATTGCGATGTCTTTGTACTACGACCCGATGCCTGCTCAAAAATCGGTGAAAAGGAAACCGATGCCACCTGTACACTGCACGCTAAAAGAGAAGAAGAAGAACGCACTAGAGCTTTTCTTCTGAAGGCAGTGAGCAAATACTCATATTATTTACAACCGCATTATTGTCTCTTAGACAGAGACCAGCCCCCCCCCCCCCCCCAACTTTTTGCAAAATAAGTTTGAAACACGAATGATGGATAACGCGGTTTAGTGTTTCGATAAAACTTCACAAGCACTGGAAGAATATCGATGAACAGCGGATGCGGAGCTAACTATAAAATTTAAAAAAATGAAAAAAGATAATTCAGCATCAACCATAGAATCAATCGGTTCAATCCAGTATAGACGTTCAACCTCGCAGTAGTGAATGAACAACATACCTACCATGTTTCTCTTCTGCACATTTCTTATTAGTTACTAAAGAGGTATGAGCAAATGGCGCTCATTTGCATGAGGAGAGATATACCGGACATGATGCAATCCCAAGCAAAGTGCTGTAGAAATTGATTGGTTTAGCATAATGGACGTGTAGTGTTTAGAAAACAATAGGTGATCAACCAACATTCATTAAATTACAGCAGTGAAAGCCAGTAAACTAACTTCCTCTCAGAAATCAGAATATGGTTTTACATACGGGCAATATAACGCCTTTGTTCATCTATTCTCATTGTCTCTTCCTTTAAAAGCACCGCAATATTCGAATTCAAACTGAACCGGTATGAAGTTTGGAGTTATTGATCATATAGTTCTCTTGCACATTGCTAATAATCTATCACTAGCGTAGTGAACCATAAAGACTGAATTAACGTATTCTGCGAATGAAACTATAACGCTCATAGAACCGATGGAAAAGTTGAGAAGAAAATGGAAGCCTCAAAATCTGACCACGAAGTCGGCATTTGAGCACAGCGATGCACACCGTAGAAGACTGCCCTTCTCGCCATTAAAGGCCTTCTCATTAGCCAAGGCTCCGCTATCTACGAGAACAGAGTTACGATCTTGGGAAAGCGCTACCTCAACTCCGCCATTCACCCTTCAAATTATCAACATCATTTGAGCCTGTACTTCACATCAACAAGTGAGCATCAGGGCTCAAGCATTGCTGGTCGACAAACCTGTTCAAGGTCCTGAAAAAATATTTATAATTTGAGTATAACGATGGTTATGCCTTTTCATTAGCGCGATATGACCCTCGATAGGAAAAAACATAAGGTGTTTTTTCCATTAGTATTTCCTTGTGATTTGCCAAAGCACAAGGGAAATACATACCCCATTAGTGCCTACGTTCTCAGTGAAGCTCGCAATAATTTAAAATTCGAAAGAAAAAACTGCGGCTGCTAGGCGAGTAGGCTTTGGAAATCATTTCGCATCTCTCAGAATGGGCCTTCTTGTTGAAATGCACAGAGGAAACTCCAAAAACTCGAGCACTTTAGTTTTAAGCAATGAGAACCCGCAGCAATAACTTGCGATCTCTACTCTGAAAGCATTTCAGACGCACCCAGTGCTGACAACAGTCAAGCAATACTGCGTTACCCTTCATGAATGCATCGAAATACTCCGCATATCACAACATGAGATTCCAAAACAAATAAACTGCATCAGCGAAACAGTGCAAAACGCTCTCCCGCTCTTCATTCCATCACATCAAGCTCTTTTACATGAAAATGGTCCACTGCGCAAATTTCACACAAAAATCTCTTCTTCCGTCCTACCAAGTGCAGGGAAAACTGAATTCCAAATTCTTTGATGGATTATAAAATTCCTCTGATTCAAAAAAATCGTCAATCAGAGTGAATACGGAGATATTATATCACACCTAATGTTTTAAATGTGCAACTTGTGAGGCCGAAATTGTATCGGGAGAAGACCAGCACTTGTACTGGCACTTCTGCAGAAATTCTATTGCTACTAGATACCTTCGCAGGACATATATGAAGCGCACTCCACGATTACTAGGTTAAGGCATGGCCAGAGAAATTAGAGAACGTTCACTTATTGAACAATTACCACAGGTGCGTCACGGTCATCCTATTCTGTGTGAGCGTACCGGTCTTGTCGGAACAAATGATCGACGTTGATCCAAGTGTCTCCACTCCTTCAAGCTTTTTCACCAAGCAATTCTTCTTGCGCATACGTACCGCAGTCAACGTTAAGCAAACCTAAAAATAGAACTCTAATATGCCAATTCTGCAATGAACGTTTGCGGTCAGACCACCATGAATGGAGATCTACACGAAGTGAAAAGGACAAAAACTGGCATCACAGTGCACGAGAGCTTTCTGCCCTCGCCATTACCCCACAGAAGGATCTGCGTCCTCACGGAACCTCGAGGGAGATGGAGGAAACCCCTGAAAGCAGGGACCCCTCGAGTGCGGAAGTTTGGAAAAAGCCCGATCCCCTCCCATCTTTCACGCTTTAGTGCTCTGTCCTTTTCATATTCAGCTATGCTTAAGGGGCGGAAAATACAGTTTTGAATTTTTGATCCAACTTCTCCAGCTAAAGAGGTTTTCTAGACAGCAGAAACAGAGACGGTAAATATGGGAGGAGGTGAGGAGGCAGCGAACTATAGAACCCCAGCAGTAATCGGCGTTTCTTCCAAAATCCCGTGGATTACACAAGTCCGCACTGAGGTTATGTAGCAAAGTTTCCTGGCAAGTTCGGAGCGTTTTCGTTCGTTCGAGATATGCTTCCTTTTTACATCGGCGATCTCCATCATGCTTTTCGACCGTATCCGTACTGTTTTGGTATCATCCTTAATGATAAACTATTGTTTCTTTAATGATACATATGCGTCACTTGCCTTTCGGCGTTTCTCATTTCACCACACTGCAATTTGCAACTTTTTCTTGTTTTGCCACCTAATGGAGAACTTTTCGGCTCAGGACTGCAGAACTCGCGCATTCGACATCCTTCGTAGAGATGCTGAGAACACAGGTCGCCTCAAGAGCAGGACTGATTAACGCAGGTCCCCTTTCAGCGGCAGGCGTCCACGTGTTCAACTACTCATGATTTATATCAACGAGAAGCCCTGTCGGGGAGGAACGCCGAACATCAGTAGCCGGTTATTGCCCATTTCCACTATTAATGGCCGTCACATTGGTAATTTCCGAGTTGGTAAGAAAGTAAACGCACGTGGTTTCAGCTTGCAACGATAAACGCGAATCAACTCCAGCAAAAGACAGCGTTCAATCGTTTGTTCGCCGCAATGATAGGTAAGCGATGCGCGGCAACACTGCCCTCATCCGCTGATATTCCTTGCTATATGGACGACCGCGCATGGAGTCGTCTTAAGTGAGCGTATACTCAACACAAAAGTGAACATCAAACAACGCGCACGAAATTTGATGCAAATGGCTGCCTCTCAGTGAAGCATACGATGTGCGTGTGAAATATCTGTTTAGTTCCTACTCCAGTTTCTCAACGCAAAACGCTGTTTTAAGCAGTAGTTCTCAGAGAGTGTGAGACTTGCACGTTGGAAAGGACAACGGGGTTAATCTCCTTTTCACGAGATTTCAAAAGGTCAAAATGGGTTACAACTTCATCAACAGATTCATTGCATCAACGACGCCATCAGAAGGACCGGGTGGAAAAGCCTTGAGGAAATGCTGACGGAAATAAAGGCCACTGTTCATGTTTACAGCAACCACACACTGATATTTCGATTTTGACTCAGTTTCAGTGTACAACTGCAACGGTTACCGTTCAACAGCGCGAAAAAAACACTTGAAATTTAGGACAAAACCTGAATTGGGAAACTTACGCTGGAAACAAACCATGAAGCTCCTATACTGAACCATCAGTAACTACTACTGCTTGTGAAGTGTTTTTCAATAAGAGTAAAGGTTCCGCACTAAAACATATAAACCTTGAGAAAGGCGCTGCAACAGAAGAAATTTTGAATCATCCTTTCACTGGCTGAATGGAAGCAGCAGCATCAAGTCACCTTGCACTTTCTTACAGCGAGATGTTCGCTCAGTTCCTCGTCGCTTACCTTATCTCGATCATTTGCAACTTTAGTTGTGTATTCGGCCTCTTCAGTCTATCCGTCTACCATAGTGAAAGCCTCAAAAACCCTGATAAAGACAAGCGTTACAGATGCAAAATAAATTAAAGGAAAACAATGAACCGTTACTGTTGCAGTGATCCCCTCGGGTACATTGGCGACGATAATCCCGATTAGGAATACGAGTGCCTCCAAAAACGTATACTGCAGCAGCAGACTCACTAAAAATCCGACAGTGTCATCTTTTACAACTTTAAAATTGCGAGCAAAACTGATCGATGAACGAACTGGTGTGGCTTGCCATAATTTTGATGAAATCATAACTTCGAAGGCACAAGATGTAAACATGAGAAATACGTTCAACAGGCGCACAAAATCTATCGAGATGACATAACGCAAAGAAATCATTGTGCAAAAGCTGCCACTGCAACAAATCATAAAGCGCACATTGCTGCTTTGCCAATTCTAAACAACGACCACATTCAGTTTTAACCTACGTTCACCCTATACTGTTAGCTGCCTACAACACTGCAGATATATCTGCTCGATCTTTTAAAAACTGTCCGAGAGAGATATTCAGCCCAAAAATGGGTACCTCTGCAAGCGGATACGGGAAACCTCATCGTGCACATGATTCATCCAATAAAAACATGGAATCCCAATTAAAAACGAAAGCTTCCAAAGTGATTGAGCATGACTCTTGTAGGACGCTTTGTTGAAACACGCCTGTTTGGCAAAACGATCGATTACGATGCCCCCGTCTCCCATTCTTTTCTTAAGCACCTTCCACTCATTATTACAAAAGGTACATCCAGCACAACTAGCTCGGTGCATACGCCTATATGGCCCGAAGAAGCGCAGCATGAGAGGAGTGAGCTCTATCCACCACTTATTGAGCCCTCGCTTGCGGCGAGAACAATCATTTGGCTTTCATAAGAGCGAAGTTCGTCTTGTAGGATGTTGCCGCAAATGTTGCTATGCCAGAAATATTTTACTTTGCAAGTACACATGAGAGGGAGGGCAAAGCTACGACATACTTCAGCAAGAACATGTCTATTCGATCTGGCTGAACTAGGGACGGGAAATTTTCTCTACCACCTAGCTTCATCTTTATTCAACTTCAGTTCACTTCAAAATTCCACATTTTGGGAAATGATGCGAAAGGAAAGAAAGTCCATATTTCGATCAAAAAACGTGTATGGGGAGAAACGTGCAGCTGAAAACCAACCGATGAAGAATGCGCCTCCAATGATAAACGCGATTACGCTGATAATCCATATGAAGTGAGTGATTTCTTTTGCGATCGGAGTTTTCCCTGGAGAGACGCGCGACGTCAACATTGCTATTCTTCCCATTACCTGCAGTTAATAACAAAACAGTGTTGCTAAAGATGCTTCATGAATTCCCACGTTTCACTTTCTTACACGATTTCACCCCACCCTCAACCGTAAACCACGTTATGAATTTTTCGCACTCGATCTTCACCGGTGAAGACATAACATCATCGTTAAGTCGAGGTATGCAGAAATATGCTCATTTTCTTATGAGAGGAAAAACAGCTTTCGGTGGTTCCTCGTTCCAGTGCAATATACATGGCTCATAAATCAAGGGCAGGACGATCAGTTAATGAGTGGGAAGTTCGTACAATGATACTCATTTCTTGCCTTAAATTTCAGCTGGTTAGAAGGAGAAGTTCTTGTGTTCCACTTCTCAAAAAGAATTCGAACCGACTGCAAGATGGCAAAGCTGGGCTGAAATGTAACGTACCGTACGATCGCCCGTGCCAACAACAATACCCTTACATTGTCCCTCCACTGCATTGGTGCCGAAAAGTGCCAAATTTGACGTTTCTAGTGGATTCTTACTGGTGCACTGTGGATTTCGCACTTGTGGCTCGCTCTCTCCCGTAAGCGACGAACAGTCCACCTGAGAACTGATAAAGCCATGACACTGTGAAGCAAGCTTTGCTGATTTTATGCGCACAACGAATAGCACTATTAGGATGTGAGTACATCTACAACCTATTAAGATCATAATGCGCTACACTTTCACAGAACGGAATTCGAAGGCCTGCTACTGATGTTGACACAATGTCCTGAAAGTCACAAACATACTTGTTTACAAAAAGAGAGCTGAGAAGAAAGAAGGGGAAAATACGAAGCATTCATGTACGAAGCTTTCATTCATGTGTGAAAGTGATAATGAGACTACGTTGCAGTAGACTGTTTTAAATTCGGCAATTGATTTAATGGGACAAAGGTCTATCCTTATTAAATGCAACATTACACACGTATATATACTTCTAGGGTCGCGTTCTATGTCAAATACACAGCAAAGGAAATTACTCATTCAGATGTGTCACGCTGCCTTACTTTGAATCCAGATGCATTCAAAATCCGAATATCTGCAGGAATGCGATCTCCGCCCTTCAATAAAACAACATCGCCGACAACGACATCTGCTGAATCCATTCTTTTCACACATCCATCACGTATGACCTGAACTGAGAAATTTTGAAACCCATAACAAAGTTTTCATAAACAACAAATCCTGCTTGCTGGGCTCACCTAAATATTTATACTGTTTGCGCATGACTTGCCTCAGGTGAGGAACTCAAACTGAACTCGTACCAGGATTCAGGTTC
This sequence comes from Parascaris univalens, assembly GCA_037576465.1. Lineage (NCBI taxonomy): Eukaryota > Metazoa > Nematoda > Chromadorea > Rhabditida > Ascarididae > Parascaris > Parascaris univalens. The sequence continues at coordinate 219,623,725 of CM075173.1, forward strand.
CGGGATGTGTCGCTAAAATGCATCCATTTTTATCAGCTGCATATCCGTGCCTCATTACGGACGACGGGACACGACGGGACGCTCTAGATGGTCGATTTCTATGGGCGTGGCAGTGGAAGAAGACATTTCATAGCGAAACTGCCCAAAAGGAATCGGCTTAAGTAGTGGCCGGTATGAAAGGACAAAATCTCGTTTACATATCGGCGCAGGAGCCAGTCAGATGAAGCTACCTTAATTCACTAATTTAGTGTCATATCGAAATGTGCACTGCACTCTTACCTCTCCGCAGAATTGGGGAAAACTTATCTTTTAGGAGTGACGTGCGACTTTATAAGTATGATGGTGCACACTATGACGTGCAAATAAAAGTCTCACACTGCTTCGCACAACGACATACTTCGCACCTACTTATTGACTTGCATGTTGCTCGAGGTTTCAACGTTCAGTGCTCGCTACAGCGGCGACCCTCTTGCATAAATGAGTGAAGATGAACAAAACTTGTATACTTTTTGATTTACCATACCATACGACGGCTCCTTAAGATATTTCAGAGAAGAGCAACGTTACTGATAAGAACGATATGGCAGTGAACAGCTTCTTCGAAGAAGATGATGAATTTTATGAGGCATATTTGAAACTCTGAGGAAAGCCCACTGCCTCTGAAAAGCCAATCGAACTAGACTAGACTACACAATGCTTTGCAATGAGTTGCGCATTCATTCACTTTGTGTTCACTGCAACATTCAACGTACTATCGAGAACAACCTCGGCTGCAACAACTAGAATGAAGACAAGCAAAAAAACCACAAACAAGGAAGTACGTGCGTCGGAGCGCTTGCTGCCGTTCTATTTTGTTTCGCTTCCAGCTGCGCTTTGACACTCGTCTTTCTCATTATAATTGTGCTTTTGAAAACGCCTCTTCTGCAGCCGTATTTAACCCTCATAAGATTATCCCAACATCGACTTTCTCAGAATTTCATAAAATCTGTCATCACCTCAGGTTGACTGTTCCTCTTGGAAAAACAAGGCACCAACTCAGTAAGATAAAGTATACGGGAGAGACCATTTCCCATCGGTTTCCTGTGGGTTCAGAAGCTAAAGGCCGTCCAAAACTTTCTAATATCCTGGAAAACAATTAAATGAACAAGAAATTGTCTGAACCACTTCGGCCATGGTGACAGGCAATGGGGGAACAACGCTTTAACTTTTTTGGTCGATTCCGACTGCATACGCTCAAAGCATCACGAGGCCTACGTCACAACAATCGGGAAGTTCCTACGTGCCTTGGTTCATCGCTTAACTACCACGCTACAGCAAACCCAGACTGATCATCCAAAATGTAGTCGGACGTATCCTTCGGTCAACACCCCAGTTCAGGAATTTATGACAACTGATGTGTCCTTCTCTTAGCTCCCCAGAGCATCTTTTGCCCTGACTCCTTATAAAAACTTTGCATCCCAAATCGTCGGCTCTGCTCTTTTCCATTATGAACCATTATCCACGGGACACTTTTGAGTGGCCGCATCCCCATTTTCTCCTCTCCACAGCATCCTCTGACCTCTCTTACCTTCTTGGTTGCTGCTCGTCCCCAATCTCTTCATAGCATCGCTGCTCTCCCCTCCCCTGCCACATTGAGCGCACTTTTTTTCTAGTCCCTCCGAGACGTCCCTGGTGCCGTCCTACTGATTTCTTTGTTCGCCAGTCTACGTCAATAATTTCAGACAACTGAAAAGACTAAATTACTTCTATGAAGAAGGCTAGCGAGCGGGAGAAGTGATGCAGCTAATGGTTCTTTGCCGCTCATAGGGTAGTTGAGTATGAGAAATCTGTAGCATCAATCAAAGAGATGCTGCGAAGGGAATTTTATGAAAGCAAGAACACATCGGCGTCTTCCGTTCTTTGCAGCCACACTCACTTGTGCAAGTTACTACACTCTGAGTGTTCTTCGGATGGCCCTTTAAAAACTCACATAAGGACGCATTCCATTCGAACTCGAACAGCAGCAGAACCAAAATATATATCGCGTTATCGCCTCATATTTGACTGGCAGTGAAATCTACAGTAGTGGGAAGAAAAGAGAGTGAGGACTCGAAATGTGCTCCCTGCATTCGGACAGACCCCCTACCTGAACTGCACCCGCAGTAGATCTTATGCTATCGGGCGTTTTGTTCAGTTTAGGATGCTGAAAAATATTTTACCCTATCGTCGAGAAAAACTGGAGGACGCAGATATTGCCTAAGTGGAAACACATTGAACATGACTGCATGAGGTGATGCGACGTTGGGGAGGGGAACACAAAGCTATCCGTTGTCCCGTTTTCTTTCGTCTTCATCATTCGTCTTGCAAGGTCTTCATCCGTTTTCTTTCGTCTTCGTCGTCGTCGTCGTCGTCGTCGTCGATGTGAGTATAGTTTTGCAAGGTCGCCGCATCCTCGCTTGTTTCCTCCCGAATATCGGATGAACAGTTCGACCACAGAACACTCAGATGATAACATTTCAAACGCTTCGTTTCGCTGAATTCTCCATCACGCTTCCTCGAGCAACTATGTCATTTTGGGACGACATAATCCTTTGAAATGAAAATCTTTTTTCTGGAGTTTTTCGGAGTTAATCGAGTTCTTTTCGACATCAGTAAGCTCTTCTCTGAAATTTCGAAATCAAACGAAGAAAGAACGGACTCAGGACAACCGTGAAAACATTGCTAACCTTAGCACGGGGTGGTATCATTTGTGCGAAGCTCTCCATGATTCTTGAGCTGCTCATTTCCTGATAAAACGCAAAGAAACCAGTTATTGTGACCACGATAGCCAACACCACACCAAGGAACAACTGCAACCGGCTCCAGAATAAGATCACTTAGCACTGCAACACAAAAAAGCGATATGCGAGCCTCAAACACAGATTGAAAACAGCCACTGCATGTGGGCTCAGGACCGATCAATACCGTATTAGCTGCATGAGGCCATTGAAGAAGTTATTAATTGAAACAAAACTCTCTTTTAAAATTCACTTTATATGCAACCCCAGTGTAGAAGCTTTCTAGTTCTACAAGCCCTCTCTGTACAGTCTCCTTTTCGAACGTATTTGCCTCTGAAAGTTCTCAACGCTGCAGTCGGAAGTGGAACGTGACATCGCTGAAAACGGTGTGCGTACGAAAAGGCACTCCCAGCTGAAAGGGTCTTGATCACTGCTCGGGACATCTATCAAAATACCTATTCGTGGGATTTTCCACAATATTTGTTTCACGAGCCATCCAACCATTCGACCCCGCAACCCGGTGCGCAGAATTTGACGGATGAGAGAGGAAGGCAGAACTTGGAACGGAAATGTTTAAGTTCAACAAAATTAGATGACATGGTTCGAACCTGAGATCAAAAACTGCCACATTCCTAGTCTAGAATACTGTCACTGTTGCTTAAATTCAGGTGGTGAGAAGTGTGAAGCAATCTGACTTGCTTTTTTGGCCGATGATTCACTTGCTTCAGCAAAAACATCACCGCGACGTCACAGTAACACATTGGCTGCGTAGTGCTAAGTTTGACCTGAGTTCTCCAAAACATTTTATGCTCTCGACATGAGCACCGTTGCACAATTTCTCGCTAGCGTTCACAAGCTTCTTAAAACGTCGACATCATTTGAAGGGTTTCCCCACGCGCAGCCTACCAATCGACCTCGTTAGAGGATTTTTTAATGGTGTACCGATGACGAGAAACCAGTGACTTGCTCATGGCATTCAGAGTTAAGCAGGATCAACGAAGTTTAAGCATTAACATTCTCCTTATTCGTCTCGTTCGCCGTTTCTCTGTATTCAATGAGATAGCTCAGGACAGATGCTATTGCACCAAGCCATAACAGGATATTGAAGCCGCCGAAGAGACATCGCAGCAGTTTCACTACAGCAGGGACACTACGAGCCGGTGTTAGCTTGTTGGGACCGTTCACACGTAGCAATTCGATTGCCCTCTCTGTGGTATGACCCTGAAAGCTACTGCTCATTTCGTAAGGAGTTCGACTGAAATTAGAGGGCAATATGCGAAGCATGAAGTCAAACCGCCATAATCATCCACTTGCAATACAATAAAACACCATCTTTAAAATTTATAACCCTTCAGTTCAATGGTTTCACATTTTGAGTGCTTTGCAGCAATACTTCCATAAAATCTGAAAGAGGCCTATGTTTCGTTTAAAAAACGCATCCAGTCAAATGGAAATCAAAGAACCCTAGAATGGGAGCATTCCTGTTCACTACAGCCTTCCGTCACGCGCCACTGCATCGAGATCCTCGATGAACACAGGTGAGACGAATTTTTCCGAAAGAACTATTTGTGGTACTGCCGAACATATGAGGTCTTCTGCTTTGAAACTAGTCTTGCGCACTCAAAAATGAGAACCTTAAATGGGATTCCAGGGGTTACATTATTGCAGCTGACGCGAAAGATCCACCAAAGTTGAAGTCCGAGGGGTCCCAACTTCTCAACGAGACTTGCGGTAGTTAAACGGCTCGTGTCCATAGGAGCTACCAGCTAATAGCAAATGAAAAATTACCTTCTCCAGACTATCCACCTTTAATCTGATGCGCAACTCATCGAGATCGATGCTGTGTTCATCCTAAATGAAGAGAAACGCATAAAAGCTCAAGCTTAATTGAGCAGCGAATTAATAAACTGTCACAGCGAAATTCAGGCACCCCTCTTCTGGAGTAAAGCGGACCCGCACATCGCCCGCGAAATCCAGCCGGACATATGCGCCGACCGGGAAAAAATTGCATCGATGTCCTAGACGATATTCGCTCGCATGATTTTCTACTAGTGTTTGAATGTTTTTTAGGTAGGCGATGCATGCATGCGTGTAGAAATACAAATGTGTTTGCCTGAGCGCGTTATATTGCATGTCAGAGGAGATTAAGTGGAACAACTGTAAGAGCGATGAGTGGTGCAACACATTCTGCAAGGGGTTCTCCTTCTAGACTAAAGAAATCAATCAACTTTAAAGGACAATGAGGAGTGCTTCGGTCAATTGCGTTACAACAGAATGCTTTCATCGAAGACGCCAGAATTGTGGAAATACGAACAGTTCAAACCGATGTTTGCTTCGGCAATCTGTCTTTTTGGATACTTGATGAAGGCAACAACGGAATTCTTCACCGGTGGTTTTCTATAGGTTACGAAAAGTTACAAGTTATCCAGACCCTTTCGTTTTGCTTCTTTCTTCAGTTAAAACCAATCCGGAAACAGCTGTGGAATATTCTTTAAGGGAAACAATGCTGGATGCTCTTCCCTTTCACAACCCTCCGCAAGAGTTGGAGTCTCCCTCAGTGGTTCTTCATATTCGCCTGCTGCTCCGTTTCCTGACTTCGTCGTTGTTTTTCTCATTAAGCTCGCACACATTCATCCCACCCCAATGTCAGTGGCATTTCGCTACTGGTGGGTATCATCATGCTCCTGCAGACCACCTTGGCGTACCGCTGGGGCCGCTGGGCGACAAAAGGACACCAACAACACCAGCTGCACTAGCCAGGATCACAGAACCACGTATCAACAACGCAAATGAAAAAGCGGTGGACAGGAATATGGAACAAGGAAGCAGGGGAAGTAAAAGAAATGTGAGTCGGAAGTGGTCAGAGGAAATGAAGAATGGCTGGGAAAGGCATCTGAAGTTGCTCGAGCTCAACCTCATCACTAGCGTGCTCAGGGAAAACCAAAACGTGGCTTGGTCTGGGGAAGAAGGAAGTTCCGTCAGACATATCAGTCCTGCTTCCGTCGTCAACTACGATTCGAGTATTCGTCTGTATCTTTATATTCATGCAGATATTCACCATGAACCCTTGAGGTGCTGCCACCACGTCGTGCTCTGCCACATGCAGATTACTGAATGTAAACGTACAAACATAAATCTCTGTGTGATCAGAGATGAATACACCTATTTTGCCCATAACGACAACCACTTCCCCCTCTTTTTCGCACTTTCCTATGTTTCAGCAGGAATGGCTACTCCATGTTCGGTGATAAAAAATAGAAGTTAAGTTGATCTAGAAGTTGAGTGATCCTCAAAACAGATGGTCAAAGAAGAGCGGGAGTGATAAAATTCCGTTTTTCAACAAACTGATTCCAACTGCTGAGTATCCTTTCAACGAAGCACGAAGCACAATTTCCTCTATGGCTAAAAGAACGCAAAATATAAACGATGGCTTGTGTTGAGGTAGGGGAACGGACATAACGATCAATGGAAACATGTGTGCGAAACTCAGATGGGAGGAGGAAGCCGTCTTTTGAAGGCATTTTCTCAGGAATGCGTCTCACAGTGACAGGTATACTTCGACAATCACAGAAATTTCGAAAATAGCGCTTCTCCTATTTCCATTGGCGCTTCTCCTATTTATCGCTGAGAGAGGCGAAAAAATTAGTATGCAGAAAGGAAATCATAAAGAGAACTCCATCAGCCTTTAAGGAACGCTGAATTCGTGTCACTCCCACTAAGGATTGTGTGAAAGGTTGCTAAAAGTCCGCCTCGCTTCTGTCGCAGATGCGGGAGCCATCTGTCACTCTGTAAATCTCAACGAGGCACTCAATAGTGCGCTGCGAAAAAATATTCCGCATCGTAGCAAGAACGATCACTATAACCAACCATCTGGATGTCTTGCTTGAGCTCGTTCAAGGACACTTTCTCCTTCCTTGCGAAGAGCTGCATGGTCGACTTTGCAGCCACTTCCTAGCACACATGCAAGCTTGAATGGCTTGGCAGGAATCGGCTCAGTTGTTATAAATGCGAGTATTTTGCTTCGAGGTTGGTTTCCTGCACACTTTCGTTTGCTACCGCAACTTTCATGCAAAATTTCCCTTCCTAGGACGCGAATGGTGCAGTGGATGCGAGTTTCATCCATCTTTCACCATCGATAACTTTTGAGCCCTAATGGATCAGCGCAGAAAGTTAGTTACGGAATCATCGTTTGCGTATATTCATTCCAACACGTCTCGTGACTTCAGTTTCGGTGGCACGCGTTTTAAATATGCAAATAGATGGAATCGCTTAGCGTAGCAATTCTGCAAGATCCAGGAGGGGGAGCGGGAACCATGTGAGAGCATAAATTTGCCCAAACAATGATGTAAAGTGAAAAGAGGGTTAGGCAGTCAGATCAGTTTTCCGTGTCGACGAGGAAAGCACGGGAAATCAGCTGGATAGAAGGCAGTCTTGCATAATTCGACTGGTCGAGCTCAGCAGACTATTCCATTTCCCGTCCACCGGTTGATCTGAAATCTTGGTACATGGCTGCGACGAGGAAAATCCTATATTTACTAGCTGCTCAGTTGATGGCCAGAATGGAATGGTAGAATCAGTTTATCCGGCCAACTTTCGCGGTTGTGGGTTGCGGCATGAATGCGGGGGCGGCAACATAACCATTCATTTTCCTGCGTCCACTAGCAGTTTCTTCAAGGTGGAATATGAATATGAGAAAACTAAACAAGACGACCTCACTACCGATAAGGTTGTCGGACACACATTCTAGAGCTCCTTATTTCATTCTTACATTGAACTTGACTGTACCTAGAACATGCCACATTTCTTATGTTGGCAGGTCCCTTCCGTCTGTCCTAAATGATACCTTCACGTCAAAGAAGAATGAGACGTCGAAATGATGTGAAGTACGACCGTATAAACTTGCGTTTCGAAAATATTAATTTCCAAGGTAACCTGTGGCCCGATCCTCACCATATCGGTCACATTCTTCGCAGCAACGTGCAACTTTCGATCAGCATGCTGTCAAATGCTAACTTGACGGACATGTCGTGGCGTCTAGCTAAGTGCTTTAAGATTATATTTTACTGTGTAGAATAACGTGCAATTCCTCATTATTGGTAGGATCTGAATGCCTACATGCAGTAACACGTGAACGCCGATGACGTTGGGCTAAACCAAGTGGACGCAAAATGACGACCACAAGTTTTGATACTGACCATATCAGCTTCCAGAATAAATGAGTGGATTGAGCAGAATCTATCAAGGGGCATGCACTTCATTACAGGTTGACGCGTGGAAGCAATCGCAATTCCAAATGCACGCATGAAACGTGCAAGCATCACCTTTGAGGCACTGTGCTGAACGGCTACGATGCCTTAATTTGCTATCGCAGTAAAACCAACGTCCACATATATCAACCGTCAGATGACTAGCAAAAGTTTCAAGTGGTTGCGTTCCTCGACAACAATCCGGATTCCTGAAGAGGAGATCGGGTCTCTACGCGCAGTGTTAAAACCTTGATGAACGGAATGAATTACATAGCAGTTGTTGACCGATGACTATCATCTACTATAAGCGAGAAGACCCTAGAGAGTAGAAAGACTCAAGCACTGTCTCTTGTCCATTTCACCAATTGCAAAATTGGGGACCACTTGCTAGAGATTTTAGTTAGCAATTCTTATGAAGTTCCAGTACGCTCAGTAGTGGCTGTGGCTTCAAGGCATCTGTTTGTGCATAGTGGCTATCCGTTTGAAAGGCGATTACGTATTTACAGCATTGTTCGACTATCCTCATAAGACTTAGCAGAAGTACCTGACTGTCATTTCGAAAGCCCCACTTCAAAAAATGATGGTTTTCATGAGAACTGAGCGAGCAGTCGACTTTGTAAAATGCAGCAAAAGGTGTCAGTTCGATGTGATGCCACCAGCTGAAGGGACCGTTTCTTCAGCGAGGGCTCTTATTTATGAAAGAAACGTACTTGCTTTCACCCAGTTCTTGTCAATAAAAATAAGCGAATAACAGAGAGGAAGATGCGTTAAAGTAGGGAAAGAGGCGATGCAACACGTGTTCCCTGCATCACAGCAAACGCGGTTGCAGCGGCAGTTGGTGTGCGTTAACCACATACAGAAGTGGAGCATCGCGTTGCTTGTGTTTCCTTCGCCCACTCATTAGGGCTTCTGTAACAATCACTGCTGGCAATATTGTTTACCAGTGCTATTATGTCAGCCATCACTACTTTCAGTGACCATTCTGATGTGAACAGCGTCATGAGCATAAGGAACGCTCTTGAGATGCTGCACTGTGTCGGTTGCTATGGTTGTTCCTCTTCAGCAACGTTTCTGCGCATCCACTTCTGCATGATCGCGGAACGTTGAGTTGCTGTGCCTCCTATGCGTCAGCTTTTTCTCTCACAACACGGCGACACGAACAGCTTCCTATTTTGTTATTTAAAAAACCCAATGAAAACTCTAGAGGGAACATCATAACTTGCTAAGCCTTTTACTCGATAAAACCCATGATTATAAAGCGTAAACTTTCACTCAGTAAAGCGTAAACTAACAAAACTCCGCTTTGTCCTGTTCTTCCCCATGTTACTTCCTCATGCTCTAAACCTTATGCAAAATCACAGCCTTTCAAAAGATTCGCTGAGAATAAACAAAAGCCACGTATTTTCGAGTGACGCCAACTCAAAGTCTATAAAAACACGGAAAACAGATGGGAATATGCAGTTATCTATGATGGTCGACCGGCTGTGGGATGTCCTCCATTATATGGCGACAGCTTGAGATTTGAAAAAATTGAGTCCTAAAAAATTTCCCTCAAGCCCGGAAACCGCATCTGTTGCTCACGGAAGTACTTCCGAGAAATTCTATCATTTCAAGAACAAGAGATTTTCGTCTTGCATGAACTGTATCAAAAAATCCGGCATTTCGAATGAACGTATTCGCGAAATCGACGCAGTGAAGCGGCCCAGAAAATGTGATACATGTTGGACAAAGGCTTGCATCTGTGGGCCATGAGCGAATGAAATATATCACGGCATTTACTGTCATTGGCTTGAACTATAAGCTTCTCATTCTCTGCATTAAAAAAATATACACACATATGACGATGAGCTGAACTGTAAGAGGATGGGGTGGTAGCGGAACAGGTTGAACGAAATGATATTTGACTGGCTTGATAAATGACGTTCATGTTTCCGCTCGAGCAACCTGAATTGCAAAAAACTGTGTTCCGCTCAATGGCTCGTATGACATAGCCCGCCGCATATGAAATTGAACTTTACCGCAATATAAATCCCAATTTTCTCTATATGATCATATCAAAAACATCTATGATTATCCACGCAATATGAAGTTCACAGCTTTTCCACCGCAGAGGATACGATCAGAACTAAAAAATTGCTTGAATCACTTCTTGCACCGCCTTTGTGCCCCTTTGCTTTCAACACGATTCATGCTCTTTCTGTGCGTATCGTTTTCAGCTCCTTGATGTCCTGAAAACGGCATTATTATTTAAGTTCGAAGCCAAGCCACTGTCTTTTGCAAGAACAGATTATCTTTTGAAATGAGCTTCCCAAAAATGACGAACATTTGCGGCTTTTACAGCGTAAGGGACACTGACGACCCGATTTTGCATATATCAGTGACGATGAGATCCAATGCTCAGTTTCAAGATGCAGCAACACCTATATAGAAACTGCGCAATCTTTTAAACACTGTTTTTGAAATGTGCCTTCTTCTTACCTATCCTAACGACTGACACGCACAACACATAACTTCATACTTTGTTATGGTTTGTCAAAGCCACCATGAAGCTTTTGCACTCTGTAACTTTTTTAAAGGTCCCTATGAGCACGTAGCGCTGGTTTCTAATCCTCTTAAGTTTGTACATGCATCCTTTCATCTTCTGAACAGCGACGAAAGTGCAGGCTGGATTTATATACTAAGGGTTTTGATTTGCGTGTGAGTCAAAGAAGGGAACGATGTACCTCCGAGAGAGTTTTACGGGGATTGAAAGAGGAAAATGAAGAGTTAAGGGGCGACTTTTTGGAACTGGAAGGAAGACTAGCACAGAGAGAAAGTGCAGTGAAATCTTTGTTCAAACCGGTGCAATAGATGTGAGGTATTCATAATTGGACAGACGGAGAGCTCTAAGATGACGGTTCATTTTAACGGACGGAGGAAACAGAAAGCATTCAGAAGCAGTCAATAATCCATCGTGAGATTTATCTTTCCTCTTTGAGTTATGCATTCATGAGAGAGGCAGATTACAAACAACGTTATAAAGAATATGTGTATTTGCAAACTATTCTGAGGTGCTCCACGCAATAGACTAAAAAGAATCGTGCAAACAGTGTAATAAAAAACCCCATTATCACTGCGACCGTGGGCTTCCGTTTTTTTGCAAAGTGAGATCACAGACTCGACGCCTTCTCAGAGAGGTGCTTACAGGGATGTGCAGGGTTACGCAAAACCCGTCAGCATGAAATCACGGCGAAGCTGTCAGAGCCGATTAAACTTTCAGAGGGAAATATCGGAACGAAAGAATTCTTCGAGCTTTCCTTCCTTACAACAACTTGGATGTTTTCTTTGTTTCTGTATGCTTCACTAACAGCCCAGTAGGCGCATTCAAATTCGGTTTGATATACCCTTGCATAACTAGGTGCGCTTAAAACTAACACTGTCCGTGCACGAACGAGAGGCTCCAGTGCCGTGAATGAACAATTCACATAACCGTTTTTAAGATTCACTCATAATTCCGACCAGCATTTTTCAGGATTTACACCCGTATTCTCCGGGGTGAACTAGTAAGAACTTATTAGAAGCTCATAAAATGTTACGTGAAGGAGCAAAAAGGATATCTTTAAATGACTGATAAAGAAACTGGGTACCTGGCAGTTTGCGACTGAATTTTTTCTTTTCTTTCAATCGCGTGCGGCCACCTTTTCCTTCGTTCAGTTTTTTCGAAGGCCGCAAATGTTTTCTTCGCTGCCTGCAGCATCTTCGTTATACGTACAGTTCCCAAATGGGAGCACGTTCACTGCCACGGACAGCGCAGCGTACTGTCACGCGGATAGGTGCTCTTTATTATAATACCAACATTCTCAGAGAGTTATCGATGAAAGAGTTATCAAATTTCCGATAACCGTTTGCAAATGTAACTGCAGAACCCCTAGGCGGAGGCATGTTGGATATAATTATTTCATTTTGACTAAGGCGAACCCTTTAGGAATATTGATATGGAAGCTGTGTTCTTGCGTTGCGCAGCAATATGCATCAAGGCCTTGATCTGCCTGCTTATGTTTGCGCTCTCCCTCATAGAAGCTTCGTATGAAACTGAATATTTCAGATTCATTAGTTCCATTCTTCCCCTCGAAAGGAATTGTGTGGCGGGAGGGGGAGGGGGTGAGCGGATATTTTAAAAGTCGTACTTCGAATTCGGATGGATGACATCAACAAGCGCAAGAGGCGTGGCAACTAATGTGAAATACGACCTGAAAAGTGCCCTACGACTGCTCATAGTCATGCGACCACACGCCTCCATCCTCCTCCAAAATCTAGTCAATTTCACCGCACAACTAGATTCATGAAGCGCATCGACGCCCCTTTGTTCCTCCCGTAATAGCGTTTGAAATGCCTTGATTAAATTATGCTTTTTGTCTTGAGCCCTTCATAATACAATCCTCACACTTCTGGTGTGGAAAACGTCTCATAGCGATCAGCATCGTTTCATTTGGTAATATTCTTCGCATTTGGTTGAATGGGAAAGAGCAGTTAGCTTTTCATCTTTCACTTTCTTTCGTTGTCCCATGAAAAAAGACCAGAAAAATCTCGCCGGATCCTTTAATTTCTTTTGCCGTTAGGATGTAAACAGCACTAACAACATCTAATCAAAAACGAAAAGTGACCGTTCCTGACAGTTCTTCCACCTATTTTGCATTTATATACAACTATTCGAAAATAAAAATTATCTAATATGGCTCAGCGGACCCACGCCTAAGATACAAATTTCGGAATCAGGTGACAGTTTTTTATTATGGTTCCTAGCCATTTTAAAAGCAGAAAACAACACGCAACACCCAAGAACCACCCCGCAGCCCCTCTAACAGTCAGAGGTGCAACATTGAGTCAAATATGTTGCAATATGCTTTAGCAACCTGTTATGCTCGAATTGTGACTTTCGTCCTTTTCGAGGATTTGCTACTTCCTTATTTCCCGCTTCCTGCAATCTTCTAAAATTAGCACGAACTTCCCCGCTTCCCGGGAAGAAGAAACAACGAGTGGAAGGTGGAAGGCCTGAACTGCCAGCAAACGAATCCTTAAAATTGTTCACTCACTCCTAGGAGACGAAATGTTGCCAATCGGCTCGTAAACAAACAAAGACCTCATGCGTCAGAATTTATTGGAGCCAACAGCAGTGGAAAGTAATCGTGTTAGTCAGCATAATACAGCGCGTATATCCTTTATATGAACGCAAGATTTGACTGAACTAATCAGCTTATTTCACCTTCTGACGGAAATGGATCGCCAGAACCTAGTGGATCTCCGAGGAGTGTGACAGATGGACTTATGAGTTCTTTGACGGCACAATGCGAACTGGTGAAAGTACTTGCGCTGTGCTAGCCTTCAATGATATGTTATTTTGCGATAGGTTGTATTGTTGGATGACTGCAGCATGGTCGGACAGGACATGTCCAGTTACACTTCAACTTCCTGGCCTCAGAACGATGCGAAGATTGTGACTTGCAACGACTGCTTTCAGTATTTTTTCATCAGTCCGGCTTCATTCGTTACTTGGCGGGGGCAATTTCGATTTAAAAAGTCACTTGAACAGAGAGGAAAATTCTTTGAATAATTTATTAAGAAATATACATTTATTAATCCGGACTTTCGTCCCTTTCAAAGCAGTTACGATACCCAGAATAAACCTCCCCAGCCCATCCATACAGACTAGCATCTCAACAACGCCTTCAACGAAAGCCACACAACGAGATGGACATAAGGTAATCATATAGAATTAATCTAGCTATGAACCCAGATTAGAATGCATCCATGCAGATGATTTTTCGTTACTCCATCCAAAAGTGACTTTATGCAGAAGCATTATTTCATACTACCGTGGAAAATTTAGCGGCCGTTTAAGGTGGCAGTTCGCAAAAAATACCCATGAAATGTATGGGCGGAAAACGATCGCTAGTCAGTTTCACTTCCCGCAACGTAAAGTCTGCATCTGTTAAGCTTTTGCAACAACGGCCTTTTTGAGGACTTTTTTTGGGGCGAAATCAGCAGAGGAAGTGAAAGTTATCGGAATTTTACGTTACTTCACAGTTAGGAAGCGCTCTAACCAAACATATGCTCAATTTTTCGCACACAGTCACAGCACCAAAGCCAGTACAGCAATATCTCCTGGACAAAAGAACTCGGATTCTCTCATTTAAAGCCACTAGGGTGCTTCATATTCTGATACGCGGCAGCCTCCTACGGTGATATGCACTAGTTACGTGAGCCACAACTGAATCACATATCCCCTCACAGACAGACAACTTGCACTGCCTCGCACATATTGAGCACTCAGTCACCGATGCAGGCGTTATCTAAGTAATTTAGAACATTGAGTCACTTGCAAAATGGTCTACAGATCAAAAGACTGTTTTTACTGTAGGAAAAAAGACCACAACTGTGTTTGTTACTTAGGAAGCATAACGCACGGCACACTTGGGCAGAAGATGAAAAATGATGGAGTGGCACACAAACACTGAGGTGGAAAAATTTTCCACGAACATGCACTTAGGGCTTCTCCCTACGATGCGTTCTGGGGTAGAGGTAAGCGTGGCCTCCGACTACATGCAGGAAAGCGACTTGCGAAGGTGGATTAATGGAAGCCATCTGCGCACTTAGGATTCCACGGACAAGGAAATTAAGTAAACGTCAAGAAAACCATCACCGCAACGTTCCAATTCATTAAAATTTTCAACGAACCTCATAAATAAGATGAGTGATGAAGCAGCAAATCTAATCATCCTAGGTTTTGTGGCGGAACGCTTGCTATGAGGTCCGCAAAAATCACCTGTCCCCCCCAATTCGTCAAACGAACTTAATACACACATCCAATCGATGAGTATATTTGGAAGCCCACAGCTGAAAGTGTCATAATCGTCCCCATCCCTCCCCTTCCCAGGTCGTTGCAAATGGCATATCAACGAAGAGTTTCTCCCTATGAGTTTCCCGAAGCCTCCATCCACGATACGAAATTTTCTACTTTTTCTGCATAACTTCGATTTTGTACGATCTGTCCAGGCAGAAGAGAGAGCTGAGAGAGCTTTGGTCGCTCGCACAATTGGATGAAAACTGTTCACGGAACGCATTGCGAAGTTTGTTTTAGCAGCATGATGTTACTGGCTCCTAGTCAACATTAACGGTTTGTGGCTCGTTCGACGCATCCTATACTCGGGAGCTAAAAGTCCGCACAGTCAGGGGCATCACCTGTTTGCAGTCTTCGCACTACACTTTACTTCAACGCACCATCAAACCCCTTGCAGTACAGAAAGATACTTTCATCATCTTACGATGAACTGAATGCAAATGATTAAATTTTTGGGGATTGTGGTGAAAAGAAATGCAGGGATTTGTTAAAAAGTGAAAATGTATTTTAATTTGGCTCGACTGCTCGACGCAACAATAAAACATATATACTAACCTCTTCTGGTTTACCGGAGAGAACCGGATTCTTGTTAATTACTTCCTGTTCTCTTCTATCCAGTTCACTTTTCATCGCTTCACCGCGAAATCTCGGCGACTGCGCAAACATCATTTTCTGGAGGCTCGGCTCAATCTCGAATGGAGGTGCCTGTGAATCTGCAAAAGTTCACGTTCTTGTTCCAAACAACCAGTTCGCCTTATCCTCATGCAGCAACTCAGAGAACTTGTTCAAATATCTATCAAAACCTTCACAACAGACGTCTTCATAGAACGACATGGCCGATTACACGACGTTCCAATTGCTGCAACACTTTTCAGTGGAAATTCTATCTCATGACTGTCACATCGTCTATGCTGCAAAAATCAGCAAGTAAAACCAGTTTTGAAGTGTGGTGCTGTTTATATGCAAGTGTGAATCTATGCTAAATGCGGGCGGAAGATGAAATAAATGATAGCAGATCGCTGGGAGAAGCAGAAGTTGATATATTACAGTGGGAAGAATCAGAAATCGAAACGACCTGGTTTGTGGGCATTCGCTGAGGGGCAGAAAGGCCGACACAAAGTGCTGCACATTTCGAAGAATGCGCAACGCACTTTTTATGCGAAGTATCGGCATGTCTTAGCGTCGAGCAACATGGCTCACAAGTGTGCTCACCATCGAACTTCGTTCTCGCACGCGGTACAAGCCGTGCCTTTAGGTGTGCTGGCCTGAATGGGACATCGTCGACAATCTCAATGTAGCTTGCCATGAAGTGCAAAATGCCAGCAATGTCTTCAAAATTGCACTCGATCATGCTAGGCGTTTTCTGAAAAACACAACTCTGAGAGCAATTAATCAGACCACCTCGAGGCTCTTCCTTTCTTAAAACCGCTCCTAGCACCCTTCTCTCTTCTCTCTCAGCTCATCCCTTATCATGCAGATGAGAAAAAAGGTACTGGAAGGCATACGCGACCAAGCAATGCGCTCCCACGTGCTCCCTTATCACTTTGTTAGAGAGACTTCTTTGAAAGTTCAAAGCATTCATTATAGGCAACAAACCGCGACATTTGAATTCTTGTTCCTTACATAGTTTTTATAGTGTAAGTTGAAACTAAGCACACCAGTATCGCCTCTCTTTCATGCCTACGAAGGCTGTACACCTAATGGAACTGAGAACGCAGACAAACGGACAGACGCACAGTCAGAGACACAGCAGTTGGCGAGAACGCTTGCATCCCTTTCGACTACTAATTCAATGCACTTCCCCAATCCGTGGTAAGGTTGACGAGGTGTCCGTGCCCACTGTCTCAACGCCGGGCCGTTCACCCTTTTTTTGCAGTGCACTCTATGCCTTGCGACGCTCTTCTAGCGCTGCTACACCAGTGGTTTCGCACACTGCACGCCGTGAATTCTGCCTTTGTGCGTGGATGCTGGTCGCATGCACCCATTCGAGATTTTCACATACACACATATTCGACTATTCGGCATCCACTACTGACCTGGCCGGAAAGGAACCGTTGCGTGATCTTCTGTGTAGGCGTGATCACATAGGGAGATTTTTCTGAAAGCATACTGTTTAGTATTCCCGGCTGCTCTTAGTTTTCGGTGTAGTTTATCTTCCTTCGTCCTTTTTCCTTACTTTCTTGCTCCCTTACTTCCGGTTCCTCAACTTTTTATTAGTCAGCACTCGTTGCTTATCCATTTGCAATATTTCCCAGCTTCAGCTTTAACTGCAGCCGTAAAACCTTTGACATTGCTGCATGATGAGATTTTCGCCGATTTCTGCCTGCAATCACAGAAGACGAACCAGGAGCGCGTACAAAATCACTGTTCCCATGCATAAATATGCCTCTCAATAATTCTGAAATCTTTAGCAGCCGTTTACTGTGTACATGTGCATTTATTGTGGATGCGTCCCCCATCCCATATTGCACTAGCCGTTAACGTGTTCAGCTACTGGCTTTCTCTCACTCACAATGCATTCTCCTCCACATCTCAATAAACGATGTTTTGGCTAAAATGAGGAGCTTATCGAAACGACTTGCAATTCACGCCGTGAATTCTGCCCTGGGAACAGTTCTGCCGTATTTATTTATGAACCTAATTTAATTTCCTTCATTGTGCTTACCTTCAGGTGGTGAACACAAAAGTGAGCTTGCAAACAAGCGTCACTTTTATGAGGTTTCTTCAAAGGTCGACAAACCTATCTGGCCTTCCGAACGAATTTGTGGGCTTCAGAATTGTTCGAGAACCACGCGCTTGCAAAGCTTCCTCATCACCCTTTGTCCTCTCAATTAACGTAATCGACCATGTTCGATTTCCTCTGTTTTTCATGTCCATCAACATAGCTGATTTTAACGTCTCACTATAACTCAGGGAGAAATTATCGTCGTCGAACCTTTCCTGTGGAAAACAATGCTACCATATGAAACTCCCATACGTTAGCATTCCATCAATATTCTGTAACAAATTCAGATGGAACTATCAACGTTTTCGATAGTCTTGTCCTTTATGGCCGAATCTCAACGAACCTTTTTGAATTCTGATGGCAGGGAAGTCGTTTGCCATTGATGTTCCCAGCAGCAATTCATTTTCGCGGTCTTTATAGTAGAACCGCATCAGGAAAATAACGCACATGAAGAAACACAGAAGCAGCAGCACCAGCAAGCCCATCCCCATCACCGCGTGTATGGCAATAGCATTTTTCACTCCTGGAAGCATCCAGATATCCATATATCATGCTGACTTTGACTGACCAACTTCCACGCACTGCAAGCCGCTGTTCGTTCTGAACCTTTCGGATTCCTATAGGGAAAGAGAAATTTTTTCTGGATGATGCTATGAGCATCAAACTTATCCTCCAGTGCGATCACCCCTCATTCTTTCTGCAACCTCCGCAGCCCCTGTGAAGCATGAAACATCAGTGCGTCCTCATCTCTATTGCCATCTGATCGCTTCTTTTTCGTTAAGCAAATCGTGAATGCTCCTTACACCCAAACTGTCTAATCTTGAATGTTCAGCCCTTTAAAATTTATTTTTGCCAGTACTGCTGCTCACCATCCCATTCCCTTTACTATCGAATGGTCTTACGTCCATTTTTCTTTTCGACGTTCAAGACGCCGCATTATAACCTCGAAAAGCGCATGAATGTTCAGTTATGCACTTTTTAGAGAGAGCATGAGCCCGTTCTCAACCATATTGTTCGCTGAATCAGCACTCTTGCAAAGAAATTCTGTAAGCTCACCTGGCGGTAATTGTAGCAAGATCTCTTCAAATCTGAAACGTGTAATATATTCAGTACAGCTTGTTTCCGTTAATGAAAATTGACAGGAACATCTCCTGAGTTTCGTTTGTCAACAATAACTAGCGGCGCGATCCTTGGGAAGTTTTCCACGAAGACGTGAGAGGACTTTTAAAACGTGACCGCTCCACAATGCAACGCCAATTATATGAGCCTGATTTATCAAGTCGTATCGGATAATGGTTTTTGAGGCCTCTAGGGGCCCCAAGCATCTATTCCACCGTCTTCCTTATGCGTCTTGTGAGAGCGAGATATTGTTCCTCACCCTCCTAGGTGCAACAGTCATCTCGAAAAAAGACTAGCAATAACTTCGTCCAAGTGGGGGTTTCCGTTAGGCCTCTTGTTTTTCGAAGGGATCATTGCAGCATAACGATTCACCATAATTGTTTGAACGGAAACCCTCCTCTGTAATTTTCTTCAACTAGCGTGATGAAGGAAGCTCAAGGGTAATGACTACAAAGACTGCTCATCCAGGACGGTGAACTCAGGATGATTCCCCTCAGCCAAACCATAGTTACTGGAGCTATATTTGCTGAAGCGGCACCCTGCTGCGACACATTTTCATCTTATTTATTCTCATCTAAGGATAACCATACTTCCGCTGCAAGCGCTCCATTTTATTAGAGCTGACTCTTCCGTACCTCATATCCGATGAAAAAATGGAGTTTGGTGACGGCACATGCACTTCACATTTGGTTTCTGACTACGCTAGCTTACGCACCTAAAACAGAAGGAAGCATTGATGGTTTTCGGCTGCTCATCCTGAATTTAGGAGGAAAAAATCGGTTTACAAAAACTGACTGCAATCAAAGTCACCGACTGGCATGGAGATTCATACACTTTGCACTTCTGTAATGGTCTTTTCCAATTGACATACTGAGCCATCAGAGATCTCACGGCTACCATTAATTTTCTCCCTAACAAAACCTTAATTGTCACGTATGACGGCTGATGTGATCGGAGCGGAACCTATGGGAGTAAACGTGAATGCGCTGCCTGCGAGGAAAGAAGATGCGGTAAGCAAAACAAGGATTCAAAGTGAGTCCAAAGGAACTGACCGGTGAAGCGCAGAACCCATACCGTCATCAGAACTCATAACTGAGGCTATCCCACTCATCGAAATCGTATGCGATCCGCAGTACAACATTCCCCACCTCCAATTCCACAAGGTTCTGAAGACAGTGACGTTGTAAACAACTAACCCTTCTGTGGTGTTCGATGGACTCCCGTTACCTGCAAGTAACACTGCTCCGCTCTCACTATATTTCAAGGACCTCATTCTCTTGAGCTCTCGTGCTCGCTGCATCAAGGAAAGATAACACGTACCTCAGAACTAACTAAACTCTTTAACGCAGATTCTCGTGCTAAATGTCATATTTCGAAGTGATGAACACGAGCGTTCATATGACGGAGAGAAATTCGCTTAAAGCGTCGA
This sequence comes from Parascaris univalens, assembly GCA_037576465.1. Lineage (NCBI taxonomy): Eukaryota > Metazoa > Nematoda > Chromadorea > Rhabditida > Ascarididae > Parascaris > Parascaris univalens. The sequence goes on from CM075173.1 coordinate 219,643,877, forward strand.
GGAAGCGGCACCATTCCAAAAAATGAGTGGTTGGGTAACGATGTACCCCAACAATCCGCATCAGAGTGTTTCCGAGTCAAAAGCTGTATCGGGTCAATTTTCATCCAGCAGCATCCTTTTCAAAAATCACGAACCCGCCGTATCTGCGCCACCATTTCAGCAGCTTCGAAACAAGGCAGGAGGCAAAAAAGCGCCGAAAGAGTATCGTGGTTGTGCGGAGATGAACTATAGACGCTTCAGGGGTAAAACGACGGGGTAGGAATGGGAAAGAGGAGTTACATGACTTCCACTTCTTATGATACCAGGTCAACAATCACTCGAGATAAGTTGTCAGTGAGCGCTGTAATCAGCAGCCAGCACCCTAGAGATGGGTCTTTACTTTGTCTGCTGCTATTTCTGCGTAGCTATAGTCAGACTTAACTTATTATTGCTGTGCCAATCACCGCAATTAATCTTCGCAAGAGGATTCTACATTTTCATGAGCGTCTGTCATGACAGCGTCCTTGCTGTTTCTTGAGAGCATGCTGGTCTTCTTTGGTTACATCATGAGCCGCATGTTGGTCTGTCATCACAGCTCACAGGAGTTCTCATCCGCAGCTCCTAAAGAATTATCCAGGTAACGTCGCTACTGTTTTTTCTAAATCTGTCCACTTTACTTTCACTGTTCCCTGCTCCACAGTCACGAACTGTCAGTTACTGCAAACTTCACCTCTTTCCACCCACAGTGCTAAAAATAGACAGACGGAGTCGTTGCTTCTCTTGATAGGCGGCGAAGTACTCCGATGTTTTTGTTGGCCACCACCGAGAGAATTTGCATGAAAAATAACGGTCACAAGCGCACCTTCGCTCTCCGATTTCTCTGCTGTTAAATCCTCTTGAGTCTTAACGTGGTGCATGTTGTGTGCAGTGAGGCGCAGAAATAGGGAGAATAATGGGTTCGGCATTAAAGCGAAAACGGTTCGGGGACTTCATTAGAGCAGGAAAGAACGAACGTCAAAGAAGAAAAGCAGCGGTTGCTGCTGTTCAACATAACACGAGAAGGACAATAAACAACATACTAAGCGAGCGATAGCAGAGGACAAATGAACACAGCGACGAATGTCCATCAGGGTTCGAGCGATCCCACTATTCTCAAAGAATCATCCTCTAGGACCTAATTGCGGTGTTAGTCAAGTGGTTTCTTTCAGGAAAAGAAACTCAACTACTAAAGCAGGAATAATGGCTCGGTAATTTCCTAAACTGCAAAGGCAGCCGAAATACAGTTTAAGGCTGTTGGTGTTTGCGACGAACATTCAGATCGTCATGCTAAGCAATAATCAAGGACTGCAAATTTTTTGCCCCTGAGGTGGAAGCTCACGGATTCCATCAAGCCATTTTCCTACTGTTCAAACATTCAATGTGTGCAGCTGAAGCTCGAACTACTTTTTTCGTTATCACTTCTGCTCACAGATTCATTGGCTTAGTTTTTGCTATTTGATCTTCAGAAAATTTGCAATGTTTTACTAGTGGATTCGCGACAAACACTCGAAGCACCTCTAGAGCAGACACGTATAGCACATTTTTGAACAAGGGGGAGGGGGTGGGTCTGCATTCATTGCTGTTCATCTGAAACGCTACACCACTCCGTGTTCTTTGCGGTCCACAGTGACAACAACGGGCGACAGAATGCGGTCGTGAGCATGACCTAGACAGTCACTAGAGTACTCTGCCTGCAATAATGAATGTTCGGATATCGTCCCCTGACATTCTCCTACATCTGCCTTCAGCACTTGCCGTTGCCATCGATGCCGCTAGAAGCACGTTGCCATTCTGCCTGCTATGCTCACCTACGAGTGAGTCAAAAATACTTAAGTGGCGTTTTGTCCGTTATCTCCTTTGTCCTTTCGAATTGCTCATCAGTAACTACCGCGCAGGACATTTCTGCAACCATTAATTAAACTTCTTCACCTCCTCTAAGCTCACAGACGTTACGTTGATAAATTGCTAGAAAGCAAATGAACACCAGAGTACTGCACTTGAGACATCATTTTCGTGCATATTCCGGTAATGTAATGGAGATGATCACTCACTTGATCGAATAGCCTGACCGAGTGGAGGCGAACTGAAATAAATTATGAGGTTCAGGATACATGGAATCCTACAACCTGTTAAATAGTGAATATGACCGTGTAAAGCGTCTTCACAGAGGCCATTTTCCCGATCAACCGAACGGCGTTCGAAGTGTTGTTCAGCTATTCCCGCACAAAATATTAAACACGAAAAAAAAGGCTCGGTTCCAGGTTGCAGTGACGTTTAGTCTTTGAGAGTAAACACCACTACTACTAGTATCAGCAAACCGCCGATAGCCGAATAACTCGTCACCAGCCACAGCGCCGGCAACTTAAACCCTTTTGAGCAGGAGGACACCCGCAGATCCATCATAGGATTTAGGGACGCTAAGAAATATGGAAACACAACATATCATATGGAACCAGTTCGAGACATTCTCGGGACGCAGCTTTGCAAAGCGCACTGCGCGAAGCTTAGTGTTCGAAGTTCTCCTGCTTTTTTAACCTCATTAGTCTACCTACTCCGATCTTGGGCACTCCTACCTCACCGTCGCTGCAAAAACTAGCAAACGCTTTTTGCAACGATAGAGAGCTTCACTGCCGACTTTTCCTTCTAAGTCCCCAAGAACTATTTGTGGACATAGAAAGGAAAACTACGGTTTGACCTTTGATGGTCAACAAATTTGACATAATGATTGTGCTCACAACTGTATCTGCCACGACTTAAGACAATGAGCAAATTTCAAATATAATGCGATCTGCGATAAGAAAGAGCTCAAGCCAACGGCAGCAGCTCTAGTCCATGAGCTTATAACGGAACTGTCACCAGAACTGCGCAAATCAATGACACTGACGTTCAAACCCACGACCGAGCGCTGTGCTGACCATATTTTGAGCCGTCAACACAGGACGATTCATGCTGCACCGTACAACCAATGATCAGAGCAGACGCCACACCCAAGGACTAAAGGAAAGAAGGGCGCCGATAGGGAAACATCAAATCCCCTGCTTCTGCATAACGCTTCATTCTTTCCCCACCGTATGAGAATTCTTCTGAGAGAGATAGAGGTGGCGGCGTACCAGTCCTAATGGGCCAGCGCAGAGGCGCAAAATTTACTCAGTCCAAATCTCCTAACAAGTTTCGTTGGTTTTCAGTTCATCTGCCCTTCCCCCCCCCCCCCCCTCTTTGTCTCATGGAACTGTTGGATCATTTACTCGAGTTTCGTATGGTGAACAAAGCTGTTGCCTTTGCTGGTTACTTAAGAGTGAGTTCGCAAATCATTTTTCTACTTAGGAGATTTATTCGACATGTTTTCAAGGCAAGAAGTATGCTCGATTTAGTTAGTTCAGCTACTCGAGGTGAAGGTATGCGCGACGTTATCTTAACGAAGGACGTTCCTCTGATTCGAGATTTGACTTCAAATAAGTTCTCCATTAGTGATCGTGCAAGCATACACTCTGATGTGGTAGTTGAAGACTCAGTGCCGCTCTGCGGGTCTCCTGTGGCCTCTCTAGGCGCAACTTTTCCACGTCGAACTTCTGATGAGCAACTTTCAAATGGAACTTTACCCGGCTAGCTCTTCAAGTAGTGACGCAATGTACGACCGTTTTCATTAATCTACCACCTTTCTCATGTCGCTTCGCAACAGTGACAAGAGGATTAGGGAAGGCGCGTTGCTCCAACAGTGACAAGAAGCAACCCGCCTTTCCCAATTCTCTGCAACGACTAGAGGCTAAGAAACATTTCCTATCGCCCAATCGGAAAAGAGTAGGGGAAGAAGGGAGTCTTCCTGAAGTGTGCAAACGATTTCCACACGATACGTCAAGATGTCATCAAAAACCATGAAAAGCTCAGGTAATGCTGAGAGATTTTGTCGCTATTTAAAACTGAGTTGAAATCCAGCTGTAAGATTAATACCACAAATGGGAACGGAGAAATGCCACTACGGATGATTTTCCGAAAGCAGAACTCTTCGCTGAATTTTCATTGTTAAAAATGATCTCATATGTTGCCAGACCAGAGAGATGCGAAAATCGTGCAACAGCTGAAGTGAATGTGGATCTGCCTTTGACGCCATAAATGACAAATTATCGCCAATTTATAGGAGACATCGTCTTTTTTCATCAGGTGGAGCACTTTCGCTACCTTATTGCCCCTAGCAACAATATCGACTTAGCATGCAGTCGGCATTTCAGCTGGCAAGCGCGGCATGCTCACTAAACAACGATCAACGCAGCTTTCGATGGAGGGTGGTGCGAATTTGAAGCTACCTTCCGGAAAGGGTGGCGATTCAATTCTATTTATGTGTCCTCAAAAACATTTCAATCTGCGCTCATCTGTGAGGACGGTTTATTGGGAAATCATTAGCGAAATGCCACATTTTGGAATTTTCATGCAGCGACGAGTTCTAGTGTGCTCTGAGATGCTATTTTGTAGGAGACTCTCACTATATGTTTTGTCTTGCGTTTGTGGTATGTGCGCATTCTCATGTTACTCTTCTCCACCACTGGCTCATTGCAGTTCTCGTGCTCGAGATCAAGATTCTTTTCTCAGAATCTGAAGCTTCCACCAATTCCGCAGGGGCGACAGCAGAAAGATAATACTCAGGCCCACGATTTACCCCACACCGAAAGCTGCCATTGAAGATTCCGTCTTTGCATCCCCTTTGCTCCCAATCGGTCCCGTTGTTGACTGACTGCATAGCGTTTTACAATTGCGTAAATGCCCATACCCCTGCATACCTGAACGCTGGTCTAGTTCTTTCGAATAGCCTACCAAGGATGCCATTTTCGCTCATATTTTTGGCTGCAGCCCACAGCTCAGAGTCACCTCTTCGCGCGTTTTTACTGTGACCCGCACGTTTTTGAAGCAGTCATCAGCTCGCAAAGTCAGATGACTGTCTTCACTAACTGATGCGCTTCGTATCGACCATGGACCAATGGTCTAGCTATAGAACATCACAGGCGACTTACCTCATTGTTGCGTTACTGAGCATCGTACCTGATAACAGAATAAAGTTCAATAAAAATGGCATGATTCAATTAGGATTGTGGTGTCCACCATGCAGTTTATAGACTTAGGCTTGGAATTAGGTTGTAATCGTCAAAAGCCATGTCCCGATACGCTACTCATAGGAGATAGAGGAGGCAGGTGATTTTTGGAACTGAATCAGAAATGCGGAACACTTTTCGTCCTGGATCCATAGCTGTTACGTGCCACCTTTCAAAACATTCAAACTACTTAGGTCTGCACGGTATGTGCATACTTATGGGATATACTCGCCCCACTCTACCCTCAGAGATATGGTGATAGCATCTAGTTTAAACGGCATCTAATTACCTGCATACCACAGAGCCTTGAAACCTTCAAAAATCGAAAGTTAAAGACAGAAAGGCCCAGTGGACGTCAGATGTGCATTATGCAGCAAAGCTCCTTTTAGGAGCTGGACCTGTCAAGGACATTTTGCACAAATATCGGGATTCAAGGATCTTTAAAAAATCCGCAGCGCTTCCACAGCGACGAAACGAAAGATTCTTTTGAAAGGAAAGCGAGAATGCAAAAGAAGATAGTAGGTTCTCTGAATCGATGCCATTTCTATTTATTCGAAAGAAATTAATTAACTTCCAAGGGTAGGAGGAGGGTGCATGGCTCACCGCGCTGAATGGAAGTGTATGAAGAAGAAAACAGAGAAATAAGTGTTTGCCTTAGAGATACACAAGTGAAGATAAACCATTCAGACATTTGTATATGCTGCATAGGAATATTGATTGGGATATTGGTAAGCAGCAGATGCTTCGGAGTCTTGGGAAGCAGACCGTATTAAAAACTGTTGAGTGTGGCTCTTGCTTCATACAAGTCCGACAAATTATAGTTCGAAGGAGCAAGCTTAAAATTTGGTCGGCGTTTGCACGCAATTTGGCCAAACAAGAATAAATGCTCAAGAATGAAGTTGAAATTGAAAGGTATAAAAGAGCATCTTAAATCAGTGCCAGATGAATGGCTCTAGACTCATACGGAAATTGGATTTTCTGAACATGTGGAGAATGATAATATAAAACAAATTTCTTTTCATGAAAAGTTGAACGAAGTAAGAAATGGGTGAGCGAACTCCAAGATTCGTGGCACAGGGAGTGGCGATTCTGGATCGAATAGCATTTTTCTAGTCATACAAAAAAATCTTTGTGCAGATCACAGCGAGACTCAAATCAGCAAGATTCGCAAAGAAAACCCGACGTTGCAAGCCCTACAGAGTTACTCTCATGCGATTTCAAATCATTTGAAATAACGCACCATGGAAATGGTTTACGGGATACGCCAAATGTGAGGAGGTGGTTGGAAGGTCCTGAGGGCCGATTAAGAACATTTTGCAACATTCTACCAGAACTTTTGTGAACAAGGTTTTGGCGTAGAAGCAACTTTATACGCGGCCCTATAAATGTGAGCCATTCTAAACGAGGAAACAACTTTTCGGACAGAATCTACCCTTCACTAGGTTACCTCGAATTCAACAATACTAAGCTTTTTCCAGCGAAAATATCCACAAAAAAGCTTATCAAGTGCTCCGCCAATACTTGCACCAAAACATGCATTACTGTGAAAATGCTTCCATGATCGTTCCACATCCAAATGGGAGAAACTCAACATTTATTTGCTTATTCTAGGCGATTTCATCGGGTCGGATCGGGCATAGCCTAAAAAACTTACCGCTGCATATCCCTCAGGCTTCCTCAAGAAATGCTACAATGGAATTTCTTCAAATAGCCTCCACACAATTCGACGAAGCATGAACCCTATGCGCAACCGCTGCCGTAAAAGTGCAGTAGTAGCACCTTCACAGGTCGTTGAATTCTAGCTCTTTTTGCAGAACAGTGGACGGGACCTCATTTATTAGTTGTGAGGGGAAGTTTAGTCTGGCCCATCCCTCCTCAACGCTTCTTTATGGTTCTCCCTTCCGTAGAGTTGACGTAATAGCGTGCTAAAAGACATGAGAAATGTTAAAAGAGACGACGCTAAATTGTTCCTAACATTTTTTTCCTGACTGCGCGGGATCATCGACGCGATGAACGATCAGGATGTTTTAAATCTTCTCTTTCAGGAACTTGCCAGTGCAGCATTCGTTGTTAAGTCATATAAACGGTAATTAAAGGCGATCAGAAAATGACAAATTGGTAGCCTTATTATGAAGGACACTTCGGATTTCACGCATACTTAACTCACCTCTTGAGTTTTCAGTGATATGATGTTGGGTCTTGCTGCTTTCCTTTAAGGAGTAATTAGGGAACGAAATGGATGGCCATTCTGCGCGCCTCCATCTATGTTCAGAGGCATCACGTTGCCGCCAGTGCACTACTCGAATGGGCGAACGCTTCGTAAAATACGGCAATGTCTTCGTGATTCCTAGAACTTCGAACTGCATAGAAAAGCTTGAAAGGTGATAAAAAATATACCAGAAACTAAACGTCAGTAAAATCACTTTCCTCGTATGCAATGATGAGTGGAAGTTTGAGTGGATCTTTGCTTAGATTGTATTATCTTCTTCGTCGAATATGACTCAGCCTCGTGTGGCTCCTGTCTAAATTGTTCGACAGCTGAGACGGAGGCAGAATCGTCACTGAGACTACTAATACCACTCCGATGTTCTTTGCAGCAGAATGCGACCACTTCAAATTATCAGCACGTTTCTGCATTTGTCTGTTGAAAAATAACCACAGTCGGCCTTCGAAACACCTCATAAAAGTCCCGGCCCGCAATAAGCTCACGTAGGAATTTTTGAATAAAGACGAAGAAAGCGGTTTTTGGTATTATGCACAGCATAGTTGTAATGGTTCGGTGTGCAGTGTGTGTTTTACGCTGTTCACATTCACAGGTCGTGTCTTCAAATAAATGCATGTTCGGTTCGACAAAATCTTCACTCTGCACCATCAAATGAGGAGAATACCTAAAGAAAAAGTCTACATGCCAAGGTGGGGGAGAGCGACAACGTGCGAAAGGGAATCTACCGGATTTCGTAAGCCCATAAACCAAACATTAAAGTTTGCATGCCGAAGGACCTCGACAACAGCCGAAAGGAAGCATCCACAGCAAAAATTAACCTTTAGAAACACAGTAAACCACCACTTTCTTGCAGTTTGTCGTCACTGCAGTTCCCTTGGGGAAACGATCTTCTGCGGGGTTGATCACCGTAAATCGTTGCGCGCACACATGTTTCCCCTTCTCTTCAGGGTTATCAGTTGTTAGCTATTCACGGAACTAGCTGATCTGACGAGGGAAATCTCGGGGAGCTTTTGATGCCGGTACCGTTCCATCTTTTTTCATTTCTTCCAAACTTCACAATGGCAAGTCAGCACCCTGTCATTTTATTTGCGGAGAAAACCGTTGTCGCACTATTTTGACTGCCGTCTTTTTTCTCACTCTCCGTCCACTTTGAAAAATGCACCCCTCAATGACGCACAGTAAAATTTACCTTGCTTGCCACTTTTATCGTCTGACAAGGTCAATTCACTTGCATCCCATAACCATTTAGTCCCAGCGCCGGTGGTGCGACTTCTTGACTTGTCGACATTGCTGTCCCCCAGACTTGGTAACGCTGTTGCCGCCATCGTTGCTTTTCCGTTCACCTCCCAAAGCTGTTCATAATGCGTAAACAGAATTTCTGTCAGAGGGTAATTTTTCTGAACGAATTGGAAAGGAACAACTGCCCTGAGTGCCATAAGACTTCATTACGGCCTAGAGACCCTCAAGAAGCATCTATGCAAAAGAGAAAAAATTGGTCTTTAATGTCCGCACACGTTTTAAACTTTGGGTGTTCCAGGAACCCACGTCCTGTAGGTCTAAAAAGCCATTTTCTCTAAGCTAAGCATTTGCCTAGGAAGCACCAAAAAGGCAAACGACTTGCGCTGCCAACTCTAGGCGATCAATTCTGAAAGCTAATTGTCGATTTTGAAACACAACTCTCTAATCTGCGGAAGGTAATGCGAGTCTCGCCATCCCTCGATTAAGGCCACTCAAAGTGTTCTAGAAAAAGAACTTCCGATGTCGCAGCTCCCTTTTGAGGCGAGATAGATCATCCACATGCCCCTGGTACCTGCTATTTTCTTGTTCTTACCCTAGATCAACCCATTCGCAAGAAGCGATCTCGTGCGGCTTCCTTCTACTCTGACAAGCGCATAATAGCACAGTTTCCACACCATCCGTTTTGAGTTTTCAGGAAGCTCGCATCATCTTTTAATTAAGCTATTTCCTTGTTTTTGCAATCTTGGGAAATAAGCTTCTTTGCTATAGAGTGAAATAGTAGCAGCAAGAATTTCACAACCATAAGGAGAAGAAACATTTACAGTAGGGACACCCAGATGATAAGCCAAAGGCTGCGAGGAAAGAAAAATATTATAGCAAATTCACCCACCAAATGAAGCCCGGTAAAGAAGGAAGTGGATAGTAGGAAGGCAGAATATGGGCTTTCTTCAGCAATCAGATTAATTTCAGGCGAATGCCGTTAACTTTCTGAGGTCGAAGATACTAAAATGTAATAAAATATAGAATTAGTACAAATTTGGTCTCGCTTGCCTCAATTTAACAAAGGGATATTACTAGCGAAATTGGCATAGCTTTGTAAGAGACAACAGTACTTTGAAGAGAATTTCCAGCTTGTTTTTTTCACCCATTAAGCAGAGGCTATTTCGTAGGCGCAGATTCAGAGCGCAAAGGAGGTCTCAAACATTATGGGAAGAAGAGCTGCTACATCTGTGTATATTTTATGACTGACAGCCAATTTCATTTGCTTTACGAAATAATTAAGTATCTGCATACAGACCCGAGTTCCATTAAACTTCTTTCAAGAAATCGCTTCTTAACTGCCATGATACCAGGAGATTTCTTAAGAAACAATCCTTAGAACGAAATGACATAGTCTGCAGATTTGCTGTCAGCAACAAGACTCACCATTAATTTCCTAACAGTTGTACTTTGCGTCTGCTCAACGCTCTGTGTTAAGATTTCCTCAGGAAGCAACACCCATAACTAAAGGCCGAGACTGATGGGAAGGCAATCGGTTGAATAACTTGGCGAATATAAACGGCAACTACGTGAGGAAAACTCAAATAAAGCCTTGCTGTTCGGCGTAGAGACTAACTTAACTCTGCCTATCTCTCCACCACCTTTCCCCGCAGGAAAGCACGAAGTGGACTTTTGAGCGCATGATCACGAAGGTAAAAGCCTCAAAAGGAAGCAACAGGATCTTTAACCAGGATTGAAACATCTAACTTCTTACGTGACAAAAATGAAGTTCAACAGAACCGCATACCCGACAAACTTTGTAAACGAATGGTGCCAACTTTGTAAACAAATCCGATAAAATACCAAAAATCTGCATTCAAGATATCATCTGCGAGAATTCACCGTCCGATAGTGTGCTGCTTTCTCGATTGAACTCGCCTTGTGCATACTGAGTGCTTTCCGACATATACCGTCATTCTTGGTGACAGCTGTCAAAAATTCCACTGCTGTTTTTGACGCCAACAGAGCTGGCTACTCATATGCTGACTACTGCCTTGGCGTCAAATTTATTGCTGTTGGATTGGAGTACAATCGCATGAACTTTCGAACACCTGCATATGAAACGGAAGTTGGCCGGATGTCATGTTGTCATTCGCTCGTATTTTTTCCAGTAAACGTCAGTGCGTAACAATTATCCCGATGGTCGCCAGTTTCTGAACTGGAACGAACAGCCCATCCGCCACTTTTCTTTTCATAGCACGTTACGTGATTAAGATTAATGAATCTACCTCTAATGGTTCACCCGACGGGCTGGCCACCCCTACGTGATCTCCAAATGACGCTGACCGCGAGATGTTTTCAACCTGAGAAAAAGTCATTCTACCTTCCTTAATGCCGAGTCGAATAACCGCCGTCTTTTGAATCAGACTACACCCTTGTTGTGATGAATGTAAAGTTCTTTTCTTGGAGTGATACTCATGATAGACGACTGAGAGAAGACTGGAAACACTGCTCGAAATACTGATTTTACCCCCATCACCTGCAGAATGAGGTGTGAGCAAAGTCGACGACAAGAGTGCTTTGCACTGAACGATATGATGGCACGGACCACCTCTCTGCAAATGAGTCAACTTCGTGAAGTCATCCGCAAGCGAAATTCCTGAATCAAATGATGCGGAGGCCGACAACTATGAATTGCGTTTTTAGAGTCCTCGAAATAAGGAATACATCGCTTCCGGTGTCGGTTTTCAAAATTTTCTTTTTACGTGCACCGGCTTACGCTTACGCTTAGATGAATCGCCGTTCTCCTACCGTAACAAACATTTTAAAAATTCAGTTCAGTGCAACTACGCCTTGCAGAGAGACTGAAGCAGAAGAGGTTCATAATTGTCACATGAAGAAAGATTTCTTCGAAATGGCGGCGAAAAATGTGCGCAATTCCACGCTTTAATCAGCAAATTGGTGAGGATGGGCAAGGCTGTGGTAAGAAGATCGCCGAGGGGAAATTTGAAACTTCTCTTCAACAAGGGGATTATGAAGATCTGTGAAGTAGTGGCCTGGATGCAGCTGAAACGAAGTAGATGGCGTTGTGGGTGTTGCCGAAACCAAAATTGGGAAGCCGTCATGCAGTCTGACATCATGAAATGCGACAGATAAGCAGGATGAATAGAAAGGCCCAGGAGAAAATTCAGAAAAGGCAGTATGGAGATACGGATTATCCCGTTCACAATCGACTACGATGACAATGAATGACGTAAGCACTCCCAGAAGCATGCAGTCGAAGAATAAAAGCAGACAAACAACTGCCTCAGCGTTGGAGAGCAAAAACAATTCAAAGCGATGCGAAGCGCACTTTCTTGAAGTTCTTCTAGCAGAAGGGCAGAGAAGTATTCCAAATTGCACGCGTTTTAACAGAAAGTTGAATTTACATAAAAGTGGAGAGAAGACGAAGAACTCATACACACTTTGTTGAATATGAACGAGCTCCATATACACAAAATTAGTAAACAACGATGCTCTCGAAGAATGACGACATCTGGTCATGCATACATCTAAGTGTCACTGATCTCACAGTAGTGGCGGCAGTGGAGCAATATTTAGTCTATATGTGTTTAACGTTAAGCCTATCGAGGCGATATGACTGTCATTCAGAGTTCACTAAGAGGTTATGAGGAAGAACAGAATGGTCGGAGTGATTGTACTACGAAGTACTGCACTATCTATTTGATTAAGCACTGCACTGTCTATTTGATTATTGACCTGCTTACTACAATGCGCTAAACAAGTGTAACTTAATACTGGGAGCAAATAATCGGAATGAGGAGAGGAGGGGACGGGCAGATGGTTCGTGGTTTCGAAAACGACGTTTATAAGTGGAGAAATAAGGCAGACTGAAAATACTCTGAAAACTGTGGCCCATAATTTTCCTTTTTTAGGCGATACGCAAAATCGGTTTGCGCGCCGCCTGACGAAGGAAATTCTTCCACACATATACGCTGATTTCACTTCATTATGACCCAGTAGCATCACGGTGCAACAGAAAGAGATAGAAATTGGACTGAGATGCTCGACTTGATAACTATGTTGATGTTAGTCGCCCTCGAATGAAATACCAACTCCAGAAAGTATCGTTGCAACTACGATGTCGAAAAAAAGTTGGTCTTGGTATCACCGAGTTTGGAGGCGCTGTGATTGTCTCTCGAGTGGAACCTGGTAGTATTTCTTCAGAGGTATTACAACAAGGCGACAAACTTGCAGAAATCGAAGGCAAACAACCCGGCTCAAAGAAAGAGGCTAGCCAGATGATTGTGAACGCTCTTATCGTAAGCACTCAGAAAGCTCACTCTCTCTCTCCATATAAATGCCGTTAATTTTAAAGCAATTGAGACTATATTGGAAAATCCACGAATAGCGTTAAATTATTTCGTAGTGAACAATTATGAATCAGTTGTGAATGAAAACACGTCTCGCAGCTATTCAGGAAAGATACCTCGATCAACTGGTGGGGACTGAACTGTAATCGTTGGAGTACTCCTTAGTGCTGTTATCCAGTGAGCTATTAGGCTTTAGCCCCTCAGTAATCCGCCATTCACCATTGTTATAAAACCTTCATTTCGAACATTTAATATACGTTTTCAGATATTCGGCTGTGACCATATCCGCAGTTGATAATGATGAACCACAAAGTGAACGCATAATTTATTCACTAGCAGAGGACAATTCAGCTGCTCCAATCTATAAAGACGATATAAATTCCTGTCTATGAAAATAGTGGCGAGGTCACTCCAATCAACCAAATACGATCATTTCTAAGTTCTCGCATACAATTATCTCACGTCCAATAAAGGGACACAGAAGGGGATTGCAGATGAACGACGGACTCCCCGTGGTCTCATAACAAGAACCACTTTAAACAACAATGAGGCATACCTCATTTCATAGATGCCAATATATTTGCATTTTCGTTGAAACGTTTGCGCAAGAACTGCTAATTTTGAGCATACTCATCCAGGCGGTGTAGAACGATATGAGTTGAGAATTTTCTGAGCTTCACTTTTTACTTTGTTCTTCTCCGTTCTGCTCTTTTTCCATTCATTGAGAATGCACTTGTTCGAGAGGTGCAAAAATGCTTTTTGCGTTCTCTCGAAGTCATCAAATTCACTTCATAAAATATTCGATTCTCTCATAGCAAGTTGCTCTTTAATTCACTTCTCTTATATGAAGTTGCTCTGTACTTTCCCGATGATTTATTGCAGTCACCGAGCTTAACGCATTCAATAATTCCATAACTGCGTCTTCCATAATCCATTAACTTCGTGCGTCGATGAGATTCTGTGACGTTTAGTCGGATTTCGAATTCATCGTTTCGTCGGATCAAAATGGGGCAGTGCACTGCAACAGCTACTTGCTGATTGACGGGAAACCTAGGCGATAAAGAGTGCGCTCTAAATTTACTGACTGAATATCTATACTAGGTAATGGAACGTTTAACACACGCAGTTATTTTGGATAGTGCTCGAGTATTTCATTTGACAGTTCCATTGTTTTCAGTTGGTTCTTTTAGATTTAATGGAGGGGAACGAGCTAAGATTGCGGCGTTGTGTCTTTTTCTGCTGAGTTTCTAACTGACAAATTGCAGTTTCGCTTTGTTAATCGTTCGCTAGCCATTGCAGAAGGGTCGTTTCGTATTCAACGTTATCGCATCGGATAATAGTAAACCTGAGCCACAAAGTAGCACAGTTGAGGTAATTGTGATCGTACATGAGCGTCAACAAAATGCTCCACAGTGGTGAAGTAGTACCGATTGTTGGCTCGCGACTACCGTCGACGAGGATATATCGGTGGATGTAACATTCAGCATTACTGCAAGTTCTTTGGTTGAAATAATCTTAGTTTTGCACACTTGGATAGATGCAAGAATAACCTGTATCGCTTCCTCGTTTCCCATTTTGCATTTCACATTCACCTGTCTGTGGTATAGATATCCATTTTTTCCGGCCTGTGACATGCGCACATATTATTCGTAAGTGGCTCTATATGCATGAAATCGCAGTCTTTTAGTTTAGCAAATGCAGTTATTCCTGTTGAAGGTTAGCAGTGAAGTAGTTGAATAATCACAAATACCACGTTTATTGTTGGTAATAAAATAACCTGATTACCGGAACATTCAAATGCAGTGTTCTGATAAATGTCCCACTCATCGACAGACTAGCATTTCGTCCAGACCTTACCAAGACTTTTAATGACCTCCCATCAAGAGTGAAATGCAAGCATCATTTCGAATTCAGCCACTGTTGAGTAAACCCACTCCACGGACTCAAATCATTTTCACCACTGATATTTCGATGCTCTTCGTTATCAGTGCACTTTTTTGGCTCTCCTGCATGTCACCAGTTTTGGAGAGAAAGAAAATATTCCAAATGAAGTTTTACAACAGTTCTCGGTGAGTCGTTTGTGTTATTATGGAAGACTTGAGAACCCACCCCGATCTCTTATATTTCAGTGGTTTAAATCGCGAATCTGTACCCAGTCAGCGGGATAGTTACCTTATTGGGAAAAGGTGATTTTGTCGTCCTTATAGCATCCATTTCACTAACGCTCCCTTGTAGGAGATTAGTAACACAGCATTTGACTGGGAATAACATCTTCCTCCTCTTTGAGAGGTCCCGTTGTAGCGATGGGAGAGCGACCTCCTTCCCCTCCTCTGTGTAATTCTACATTAGCGGATGCGAAATGAAAACCTCTGTTTCACTCGCCAGACGAACAGTGATTTTTGTGTCACGGATATGTGTTTCAACTCCGTGAAAGATCAAATGGGTGCTCATAAAAATGTTTTCACGGTGATTATTCGCCATCTGGACATGCTTCATGCCATATTCTGGCATGATGGATCAGGAAAGAAAGGACGCGGGGTGGAGGGTGGGATAGGTGGAAAAAGGAGGTGAAATAAATACAACAACATCGCAATAAAACCACCTCACCGCTATAAAGTTACGGAGAACTGGTTCTCTAACCTCAGCTAATTGAAGAAAAACCAAAGGGACGTGCCAACTCGTACTCCTTTGATCTTATTTGCTCCCTCCCACTTTCTGCGCCGACCATAAACTGCCATTTCTCGGACAGCGTTGTGATTCATACAGCGTGACACTCGAAAGCATGGTCTAGAAATCTCCATGCTCGATCACTCTCTGCATGGAGATAAAACTGCTTCACTTCATGAACATGGGTAGCATTTGAATTGTTTCTGCTAGCCAGTATAATACCCGAACCTCTCCATGCATAAAGCAAACAGTTCAAGCACACAACAATAAAAGTGGAATCCGAGAGCACTAAACGAAATCAACCAATCCATTCTAACCGGAATCAAGCTGAAATCCACAACATACAAAGTGCTGAAGTAACGACCATCTGCATTCACCTTCACAAAAAAGCAGCGATTTCAGCGGCTATGAAGAAATAGGCATCTTTATGAAGCTTCATTTCCTGCAGAAGAAATATTTCGGATGCAGAAACAATGGTAATGTAACAAGAGATAGATGGCACAATCTCCACTAAAAACAACGTACTCAGCCAATTGATATGGACAGAAGCGGAAAGTGTGATAGAGATCTCTTTGAAGGGCTCCATCAAATTCAAATCATTTGAAAAAAGAGAACGTCTTTCTAAGCTTCCGGAAAACTGTTTGCAACTACCCACCAAGCTGTAAAAGAAATTTAGAAAAAAGGCATAAGCCTGCTTGTTTTTATGGCATCTAACGGTTACATTAATCCACCGCAAATTCTACAGCAGAAATTGCAAATCTAAGCGGCTGTTCTCAGTATCGAACAATCAAGACACCATCAACCCACAACCTCATTAGATGTATATATTTGTGATTTTATTTTATAACTGTATGCTTTAAACTAAAATAAAAGGACACTTTCCAACCACTGATATCAGACTGTGAAAGATGAAGTGTGACAAACCATAAATCTCTTGCCGTAAGTTGGAGGTGCGAAATTACAACTGAAACGAAAAATAGCACCAAGCAATACTGTCATCGAGAATTTTCGAATTAACGCTGTGAGCACAAATTGAGTTCCCCGACACAGCGAGTTAGCTTCGCTTCGTCAATTGAACAAAGATTGTTCTTTGAACAAAACCTCGATAAAGTATCCGAGATTACGTTGATACTGGACACTGCGCGACGGAAAACATTCGACCGATGGTATAATGATGCTTGAGAGGAGCATCTCCGAGCACTAAATAATCGACTGCATAAGCACATCATTTCACTACACCAACGAAGTTAGCAACACTGTTGAAAACCATCGTTCTTAATTACTTTCGACGGAATCATCACCGATGAAGAGAAGAAAATATGGATGCAACAAAAGTCAGCGTCAGAAAGTAATATTCTGTTTTGGTCCTTTCCGATACACCCACTGTAACATGTCCTCCTTCAACACTGTTAATCGGCCTTAAAATTGAAAAAAGGACTGAGTCAAACCCTCTGTGAGCATCGCTTCTGTCTATCGCAGCAAACGTCTCGAGTGAACCTAGGATACTATAATAACAATTTGTGATTGACGTAGTTGGAATACTGCGGTGAGGTGTGAGCTACTGCTCTGGTAACCTCATGAAAATTTCTGGGATTTTCATAAGTTAATGCGAATTAAGGAGGGACTTCACCCGTCGAATGCACCGAAGATTTCCTGCGTGCCGGTAGTGAAAATAAACTTCCCAACCTTCAAGACCTGTCCCTCCTTCCGCCACATCCGCTACTGTCCCAGTAAAGCATGCAGCTGCCCTATCCACGCCTACCCTTACGGCAATATCCTTCAACACTGTTAATACACTAGAACGCTGCTCCTCAAAGTTCCCTGCTAGTACAGTAAGCTTGGGCAAATCCATACCATCAAGTATTACACTCATTTAGCATTCCACTAATCGATGGGCAATATTCGTTACGATGTCCGTTTTCTGCATTGCTTTCATTATTAAAAATAACGCACGTATGACGAAGAGCTTTGGCCATTAATGCAGCGATTCGCCTGTTGCTGGATGACTGCAACTCCACGTCATACCGCATATCCTCTACTTGAATAAGCCTTCCACAGAAATAGTAAAACTGAAAATATAATACGGACTGCAGCAAGAGCCGGATGCTGAAATAACCGGCAGTTCACGTATTATGACATGCAAATCAATCGTTTTTTTTTCCTTAAAATTTCCGCCTTTCTGCATGAAATGTTAAGCTAATGAAGCACTAAAGCAAGCTGCTGCATTATAAAGCGCTTCTGCATCTCACAAGCACCTTGATTCGCTCGATTTGCGAGATCTCACCGACCTCATTTACCCAAATCATTTCATGTGAATGAAGGTGCCTCGCACTTGTTTTTCATTTCGTCTGCCCTCTTTAAAATCAGTTCCTGTCCACACTACTATGACCTGTTTGTCAATGCTCTGGCTCATCTTGTTACGTCTGCACACTCGACCTCACACAAATTTTTTTCTGTTAGATACTACTGCCTACTTGTGTTCCCTGCTATTCGTTCGTTCGCCGCGTTATTCATTTATCTATATCCACTGCTATCTGCGGTTCCCTCTATACAGTTATTTATTCTTTAAAGCAAAGAGTCGGATTAAGCGATCACCGGCACATCGCGAAGGCATGCGTTATTTCTTAAATGTGTGCACAATTAATGTCATTCTTTGTGCGTGGAAGCACACACAAGTGAAACGTGTAATAAGTAAGACCGCACAATCGTTAGAGATCTGAAAGGCGAGTTGGCGTGCTAACCTGAATACATAGATCGTTGAAAAATTTGCGCATCTCAGCCAACTTGCTCTCGAGACATTGTGCTATCCAAAAATTCTCCTCCTCGCATCCTTTGAATGAAAGTACGAACACACCCTCGAAATCTTAAATGAAATTTATCAGTCTCAGTCCCTAGGTTCCGTCAACATTTTTCGTGTGGCGTCAAAAAACACATCATTTCATCGGATAAACAACGAAAATAAGTTACACGTCCCATGCTCAGGGTGCCTCAAGCGAAATAACACAGGCCAGTGCGTGTCAATTTAGTCATTATATCACGTTTACTGAAGGCATGGCACACAGCGTTCGAAGGTGTAGTAAACACATACCTGTTAAGCATCAAAATTTCCATAGAAGTGTACTATGCTGTGCTCATGATATCCTCCCCTCCCAAACCTCGAACCGCGCCTAGAAAATGTCGCCGGAAATGATGAACCCGCTACAACTGTTGTAAGCAACAAAATATACAAAATCTTAACCGTCTAAAACATCAAGCTGCACAAAATAATCGAAAAACCGATGAGATTCTAAAGTCAAATTTTTCCAAGGCCACTACCTGCTTCAGTCTTAACAGCAAAGGTGACGGGATCGTAAGGCTGGTTAAAGAGCACTGGAGAAAACGCTTTGTTCAACAGATTCTCGATTGATCAATCACTCTAACGAGCCCACAGCGAGTCGTTCATCTTCTAAGTGATTTTCTCGAACACGCTGACTTTCATATACACAGGTTCTTTTGGGTGGAAGTTACCCATGACTAGTACAAAAAATTCAACACTCAGAGCTCAAAGATATTCAATGTAATTTCCTAGCAGCTGCAATATTAATTTCCAAAAAATATTTCCACCCCACTTCTCTGATTTTTCATATCCGCTCCAAGATTCGGTTAATCTCTCATATTTTTATCACTTCAACCCTCTTTCACTGATCCTCTCGTTTATACTGCACTTTCTATTTGAGCCTTTTCAAAATTTCGCCCTCCTCTTAAATAAGTTAAACGACGAGGAAGTTTTTGCCCTTCAAGGAGATTTGGTAGATTTTCAAAGTGCAGTGAAGACCGATTGCCAAAAGAATATTTTTGGCAAACGTTCAAAACAGCAGAAACGAACATCTAAGATCAATGCACACTTGCTCCCATCTCCTCTTAGTAGGGTTTTCTATAGTTGCCCTGGAAGAAAACAGCAGCCGAAGGCGATATGCCGCACAGTTCTGAATACATACAATATGTCTTGATTCAAGCGTTCGATTAATGGTAATATCGCACAGCGAAGAATTGCCAATTTTGTGATAACTAACGTTATCACTCACCGCTATGGATAATGACGTTTATTCGGCGTACGCACGTTACCAAATATTGTTTGTAATGCTTGTATTTCTTCTTATCGGATGCCACAGAAAGCAACGAGGATCGAAGTGAAGCTGGAAGGGATTCGTCGACAACCGCAGTTCTCATCTGAAAACACTTCATAATGAAGGAACGTTGCGCGCAACAGCGTAACCTACCTGTCTTCATTAAGAAAGTCCCACCCATTTAGTTAAAACTAAGTGGACGCATTCCGAATTCTTTCCAGTCACAGAAAGATTTTTTCGACGCCATGAAGAGTAACGAAGAAATGAAAGAATGCGCTTCTAACTATCCGCTGTACTTCCACTGCGGGGAAATTCGCCACAGATTCGACAAAAAATGATCGAAGCACTACTACCACTGTGGGTGAAAGACGGCAAGAACAGGAGATTTTTCTGATGGATCCAACGGCGCATTATGTGTCGTCTGGTTGACAGGGAAGGAGAAAAATAATCTATTGTAAGGTGCATTTTTGAAATCGACATCACCTGGTTTATCTCTTTGAAAAAATGGCCACTGCTTGGTGATTCTATTTTCGAAATTCTTCATCAAGCAGAACTTTATAATCACTAAAACAAAAGAGCCCTACGGCACTGTTTATTTTAATATTCCGTTTGTCCAGTAATGCTACACAAGGCAAAGGGACAAGGCAATGTCTGGAAAAAAGTCTGCTTACGTTACCAGGAGCTCGAAGAGAGCTATGATGTGCTACTGACCCTTATGTTCGCGCTATTCCTAAAGCCGATCGGCGGCCTTCATTTTCAGACCCAGCGTAGTTTCAGTGCTCCTAATTTCAATAAAAGTCTGATCGAGATACTCAAGATCTACAGTAGGCAGAACTCTACGCCATCCCATCGAAGAGCGGTGAAGGGGAAATGATGTGCTATTCATTCCAGTACTTCATCGGAAATTTTAGGGCAATTTTCATTGCAACTGCGGAAAATCGTACAGCTAAGAAAGATGCAAAAGAGTGTCTGCAGGGAAGCTTGCGGTCTGCTTTGCTTATGTATAACGCAGCATACTACGTTCACAAACCTCAAGCACTCCCTTTATTTTGCAAATAACTGAATTTCCTTTTGCGTATCCACAATTCGCCCAACCTATGAAAGCGCCTCCTTGCACTGGAATGCACTAACTTCGGAACACTCGTTTGGAGTTGCCGTTCTTCTGTGAATTAAATGACAACACTAGCTGGCAGCAATACTGCAAACTCATTTGTCCAGAAGCATAATCCACAGTAACCGACTTCAATGGCAGATGAGATGCTAAAGTACTGGGCAATCAACCAGTACTTATTTGCGGGAAGTTTGTGATGCCGACAACACCTATCAGTGCAAATGATAGCTTCACTGTTAGGTGAATACCCAAGACGATTAACCAACCTTTGCAATTTCGACAAGGTCGCTAAAGAGAAAAACCGCCATTGTTTTTCCACATGTATTCTTCCAGTCGCTGTGATTTCCTCCTAGTGAAAGTACGTGCAACTTGCCAAGAAATGAACGCGTACTTGACATGACACCAGCCTAAACGTCACTGATGAGAAGCAGCACGTTGTTTCAAAAGATGAGAAGCATGCACGCTATTTCACATATGATCTCCACTTACCCAGAACATCTTGAATTTTTGTGGTTCAGTGGGGCTTATGGTTTATCGACTTATTTTCATACTTCATCTTTCGCTACCAAGGTGACGCTTTTTTATGTTAATGGAATGCAGGTGCCAATGCCTTAATAGTGAATTGAAAAACATCAGAATAGTACTTTAGAAAAAAATCTTACAGAGAGATGTGATCTTCTTTCGAAACCACAGAGAGCCGTTTGTTGAGTCATGGGCCAATCTCGAGGAACTTGTCGCTATGTGCTCAGCACATCCATGCCTACGTACGAATCCTCCCTCATAGGGAACCGTCATGTATTTATGGGTGGCATGACGTCCCAGTGATCAGGAACCGTGAAGAACGGAAAGAAACAGTAGAAAACAGAATGAAAGAGAAGAGAAAATAGGGAGAAGTTTTAAGGACCCTGAAGTAGCAGCACTCCAGCTCAGACGAACGACCGCCTATTGCAAAAGACAGTCAGTCGTACTACGACAACAGCAATCTTTCGAAATACTACTATAAATAACATGACTATTGAACGGTTATTATTGCTGCTGAAGTCATCACTGCTCGTGGTAATACTGTTATTATCACCATTCGTTCAGAAGTACAAGCTAAACATAACTGCCATATGATGATGCCCCGAAACTGCTTAACCCTCTCCCCCCCCCCCCCCCCCCCCATCCCCCAAGGAAATCTTTTGCACGCTAAAAACAGGGACTTCAAATGTTATGCAATAATCAGAGCTCTCGAAAGACTGTAACTCGTTACCTTTGAAACTTCTGACGTGACTCGCGCCTTTCCTTTCAATTCAAAAGTTCTAGTTTCTCGAACTTCACATTTTCTACCGTGAAACCTAGTCCTGTGACAGTTGAATAAACGAGGCTGCGCGAAGAATCTTAGTAATCTCTTCATTAAAACCCCATTCTCCTTAACGATATCAATAAGGTGGTGGATAAAGCATCGCGAATGTTTTTCTACAAAGATCATTGCAAGGGGGCCGAGAGCAGACCAGTAAAAATAATTCGAAAAATATGATGGGGTCGCTTTTCTCCAGTCCGGTCACACATTGCTGAACAAAGACGTTGCGTCATTTGAACATGATGAAAGGCGAACTTACTGGGTAGTCCTCTATCTGCGTGTAAACCTTGAAAGCTTCCGCGTATGTCTCCACTTGACCCCTTGCTTCGTTTGCCGTTCTAAAAATGTACTGAATAAATGCCTGAACGATTTGCACGCAAAGTTTTTCAATAGAACATGCACACGCAGAAGAAAGTAAGACAACTGACGTAACATGTGCTTACAACTGAGCTCGCAAACCAATTTCGTTGACGAAAACATCTAAAAACAATAAAACCTGCTGCATATAAATCGATGGTGTATATAAAAATCACATATGCAAGAGATCCACTACAGTTGCACGGACACACAAAGGTCAATTAATGCTTCAGAAATTAAGAGTGAATGAGGACCGCGAACGATTCCCCCTCAAAAGAAAATGATGTTTCAAAAGTGACAGCAGCAAACGAGCGTGCAGAAAGCAGCAACTAAATGAACATCTTTGCAACTACAATAAGGGGACACGTACATGCAAAATGAGCGCACAAGACCTGCCCCATCCAGAGGTTCCCATAATGGCGAAGCTTTATGCGCGCAACGAAAGTTGAGGCGGTGAAGTTGAAAAATGAGCGACCTTCATATGACGCGGCTTCTACTTGAATTTTTAGCGCATGCATAGGACATAAACTCGATTGCACAATTTATCTATATATAATGCAATTTTATTGAACACGTATCCAAAAGCTGCCGAGAAAGTATCTTGCAACAGAATTGCTCACTGCCAGTACTTCGTGTAAATGGACAATCATATTTTCTCATACCCTTTTTGGATGCTTTGACAACGGGCCAGCTGAGTGCGCTGAAATATGAACGCATATATTCTGCCGCACTCCTCAGAATGCCTCTCCACTCTTCCGCCCTGACAGTACACGCGAAATGCCATTAATTCTAAGTTGAGTTTTTCACCGGATGAAATGCTTAAAAAAGAATAAATGGCGACAAAGAACATCTGTCACAAACTCATCGATACATACCTTAGAATATCTTGGAGTGCATTTATTGCCCTCGTTACATACCTCCTGCTTCGATCACTTCTTTGCACCTTGTGCTGCATCTCTGAAAACACCCTCTCCTGCCTACTTCTTAATTTTCAGGAATCCTTCTTTTTGGAACTCCGATACCTTCAACGTAAGAAATAATGAATTCAGGGTTAAGAATTTTGATATGGCATGAAGTGTGATCCTCATGTTGACTATCAGGCTGATATAGAACTTCGAAGGAGCGAAAGTACCAAACATCCTAAACTTTGCATTTTATAACGTGCATGGCGAAAACAACACCGAATTCAATTCACCAAGTCAAATTTTCGCTGATTTCATTGTGAACTTGAGACTACTTCAGAGTATGCTTTATTTCAAGGAAAGTATAGTTGACAGTGGAGAAGGAACAATCGGAAATAACATAGGCCAATAGACCATTCAAAACTATGAGCTTGCAAATAATCGAATCGCTTTCAACAGCAAGCAGTTGTAAATTTGCTGAAAATAACTCGCAGTTTCCATCCCGTGGAAAACAGGAGCTCTGACTTCTCAAAAGCCATAAGATCAATGTGACAGGAAGTGATGCTCCGCAATATATAAGTCGACATAAGATACCTTTCAGGAGAAGAATAACAGACGGAAGCCGTTGCACGGGACGCACCAACAAATCCTTCAACATATGTCTTTGACATTCGGCACGGTTTTCTGCACTCTATAATGAGGCTCTTAAAGCAACTCTACTGGATCTCGAGCGGCATTCCTCTTATTGCCAATTATACATTATCACAAAAAAGTACAGATGCACATAAAGCTTCTTGTTCCATCGCTTCACTACTGCAGCAACACCAACCTCATTAAATGGCATATTTTTAAACCGGTACAATATGGATTTATCAGTTCACCTATTTCGTTAACCTATATTAAAGCTCAGCTCGCTTTAACTACATTTTATCAACAACATTTCAAAGAATATATAAGAATGAATCCTCATCCACTACAAATGGCAAAACTTATAATAAAAGTGGGAACCCTTTACGGCAAACTCTGAAGTAACTTCTTTCTACAGTAGAGTCGCATCTGCACTGTCTGTCAAGAAATAATCGGTAATATCCCTACTAAATGCCGCAATTTCCTGATATGTCATTCGCTGCCACCGAAGAGAAAAGCTGAAACGGCAAAAGGGTAAGATTCGAAATATGAAAACGGCATTAGAAATAATGATATCTGCTCAGAATTGAACTCGTTGTTGCAATGGTAATTTGATAACTTCACAGGTCAAGTATAATTCCAATAACGAATTTGTCACTTTCATATCCTCTCTTTAAAGCATCCACCTTCGAAGCTCCCATCACCCGACGCTGCTGACTGCCCAACTATTAGTACACTAAGGTTACCATTTCGACAAGATTCTTAGTTGCGAAATCAACTGTAACACAATTCTGACCATCACCAGAAAACGGAGTCATCCCAGCAGAAAGACTCTTTGAATATAACAGACCTCTTGAAAAAAGAGCTAGAAGACCTTCATTCGATCTTGCTTGGAATTAAAAGGGTTCCTTCATAACTGGAAAATTCTGCAGCCGCTACCACTAGTACTTGTCAGTGCAATTAGCGGTCAAAGGTGTATGCCAATGAACTTGTTCCAGCAATTAGCATCGGCGACGATCATTTTACACTGGCGCTTTACAGATCTAGCGGCAACGAACACCTGAGTGCATCAATTTGCGCCGTCAGCGAACAGAAGTTAGGCAGAATGAAGTTTGCTTTACTTTTGTTGTCATTACATCCACAAAGATGGGGGAGAAATGCCAACTTGCCTTCAAAAATGCATGGAACTCTGGATTGGCGTCGGACTCCCTCAGGATTTCTAATGCCCTATCGCAATTACCAATATATGCGCTGTAGAGAGGAAGCAAGTTCTCAGCGTTTCTCAACCAAACCTGGAATGTTTACTGAAGTTGAATATTTTAGAGAACTCCTTAAAGGTTTTTCCCTTTGAAGGATTTGAAAGAAAAGAAAAGAAAGGAAAACCCAACTGCTAATTGTCTCAATTTCCAATACTGACGCAAATATTATGGATAAAATTATGTTTAGCTCTCCACTTATATCAAGTAACTGAAAGAAAGCCAGCTCGCCAGTCACGTCTGGTTCCTTGAACCTTCTGGCAAGATTTGCCAGCTGATCCTATGTGTCCACTGCAGCAAAAATGAAACCAAACAAAGTCTGATGATGTGAAAAAAGCAACTGTCCACCGCCGAACCGAAAGGGATCTGTGGCATGCCGTTCTCGAAGAAAACCGGTAGCAATTTCTAAAATGTAACGTAACGGGATTCCTTTTATTCACGGTAATAAAGGAAACGCGGTGAAACGAAAACCTCGCTGATATGACGGACTGCAGTAGGATTGTCGGTTGCCATTCTAAGATCATTGCATATCACCTGGTGCGCATCGATAAGCAGTGGAACACGTGAAAATATGCATCTCATTTCTGCTTTTGACAGGAGATTAGACCCTCTCTGCTTGAACCTTTCTTCCAGAGGTTCCATGAAGCACTGTAAGCGCTCGATAAATAACTGACATTAAGAGCCTTGAACAAGATTCGGTGCTTCTTTGAAAAAACTGAACAATTTCACATTCTGAAGGTGAAATTTGCTGCTGTGAGTAAGTTTTCAAAAGATTTGAAAGTAAAGTTGAGAATGTTCGGGAGTAAGACTGAAAAATAGAGTTCAAAACACAAAACACAACGAAAGGAAAATCTTCAGTGTTTCACAAGCAGATGGCAGAAATCAGAAGCCATTATTGGAGGGCACTTATTCATAACAAGGTGAAAACGTTTCTATTCATAGTAAATCTGCTACTGTTTGAAGTTACAATACGAGTTGAAAGAAGACTGACAAACAACTTCCCTTTGCAGGCGTTGACGAATGTACTGCACATATAGCGGTCGTTACGCATGACACCATATCATCACCGATGCGACGAAATCGTCAACGTGCCCAACAGAACTCATTATGTTGACAGCTAGTTAGTACTGGTTTACGAATTTCTTTGTTGGGCTTAAAATGTACTTCTAATGCTCTCTTCAGTCACCTATACAGGCAGTTGCCTCCTACTGATGAATCAAGGTTTTACACCTTCACAGTAAAAAGATGTCGCTACTGAAGACCGTTCCTTGAAATAAACTAGATAGAGCGGTCAATTTTCGCACAAATCTTAAATTAAACTTATAAAAACGCAGTACCTTCACGACGATTTTCAGTGCCCGTAGGTAATGTTCCTCTGTCTCGACCATCTCTTTGCCGATGTCATCAGCCTTGCTCATTTTGCACGACACAGTCATTGATATTTGATAATCTCCCGCTGTCGAATCACAGTCCCAACGACCTTAAAAAATGCACTTAGAAATATATATATATATACTATAAATATTTGTGATGTAATGAGTCTATCGATCAGTCCAGCGTAACTTCCCACTGATCGATTAAGGCGAGACGATCATCACTCGCCAAGGACACTTTTACAGCTAGCAAGTGGCGAAAGCCGGACCGTCGAGAGGGTCTAGTTGGAACCTTGGGGATAGAGGAATCCTTTGCTCCGATTGCCACATTTTGCACAATCAATGACACAAGCTAAGGCAATGAAACTTTTTGAATTCACTACTACCATTTGAAACTTTTTATCCGACGTCTTCATTCACGCATATGAAAATATGGACTTTTCTTCCTAACCTCACAAAAAACACTATAGAAGAGCGTAAACTTGTGCGAATTAAGAATTCAGTGCTTGAATGTTACAATTAGAGCGCAGAAGGTCGTGAAAGCATATTTTAAAATGCAACGAAACTGCGAGAAGTCTAGAATATTTCAGTTTCTTTAGACCTCAAAGTCCCACTGCGACCTGCAAGGTTTTTCTGAGAGCACTTCCCTGTGCGATAACCCTTTTGCCGCATCGAAGTCCAAAATATGTTTACTATCAACCTTTACAAGAACAGCCTCAGAAGAAACGAAGATAATAAGTGAGATGCCGTATGCAAAACAAACGTAAATTGATTAAGAGCTTTCATAATCGGCAACGAGAGCGCTGTCCATTTCCTTTCGAGTGAATGGAACTTTTGAAGTGGGCAAATTGCTGCAAGCCTTCTTCTTATGCAACCTCGCCTCGAATATAAATTAACCTTGAGAGACCAAGGACGTCATAAGCAGCCAGGTTCATAATAGAGGAAATATAGTCCATGTAAAGAAACAATCAGTGAGGAAGGGAACATCATTCAGGAAGTTAAGAATGGAAATTCCGAGGCCTAAAGAACGAAATCCCTGAAAAGTACATCAGAAAAAGGATTAAACGAAATCTTCCGGCATTTTGCATACTCCCTTTAGACAACGTATTCAGCTCCCCATTGCAACAACGAAAGTGAAAAAACGCGCAGGGAGACTTAAATGTGTTCGAAAATACTTGAAAGATACCGTGGGTTGCATCGATATCCCTTTTCTTTCCCCCTTTTCAGCGCTCCCACCCCTCACCACCCAAGGCGGAAAACCTGGTGCCAACTGGATAGGCTGCATTTAGACTTCAAAGTTACAGGGAGGAGAATCAAGAGTTAATCTCTGCACTGATCACGCACGCTTCAAATGTGCCAACTGGACAGGCTCATTCAGCACATGTAACAGACCGAAGGTTCAATGGCACCCTCATCAACAACAAGAATTATTGGCGAAGTCGAAGGCACGTGAGCCACCTGGAAATGATGAAGCGACAGCTTGCTGGTCGACGGAATGCAACCTGCAAATAAGATTAATCACTCAGTCATCTGACGACTAAGCTACCCATCGTAATTTCCGGTTTTTATAAGAACTTTGCCTGCACAAAAACACGAAATTTCAATTTTAGAGCACCACAGACTGCCTGCGCTGTTAAGCCCCACCTTTTATCACCCTAATGTCAACCTTACGAACCATTCAGCTGGCTAAATTTTCGCTGCTTACCTATTATCATCACCGACCTTCTGACTCCCACGACGCTTCACTCACCTCGTCAATCCCATTTAGCTCAAATAGATCACGGCAGCTGTGTCCTAAAAATTATACCATGGAATCTGGTTGTACGGCCGAGGCTATTTCTTTGCAGGTGGAGTTTTGAAAAACTGAACAAAACATTGGAGGTGATGAAGTAGTTGCAAATATGAAAGTTTCTTCCATAAAGTCGAAAGATGACCGTCACAGTGGGCGTGTAAAGATCTCACATTATACTTCTCTTTTCCGCTTCCACCGGTACTTCTCTTTTCGCAAAGCACCCGATGAAATTTACCGGTTTTGTGTATTGCAATTCTACTCCTTTTTATACTCACAGAATGACGCGTTTCATTTTCCCTTCCCACCTGCCTTTACCCTCTCCTCCCAAAAAATGAAGGTTTGTACAGGTCCCTCAAACACCATTTTTTCTTGTATATCCATGCCTGGGCTTCAACGGAGGCCATCGAGAATTCCATAACGTCATGGTACCAGAAGAAAAAAATGTGGAACAATGAAGGCTATTCCAGAGATCTTTTGTTCGAAGGTACGCATCTGAGAGATTCCTGCCATACACTTACATTATTCTCGTAAAATGATGGAAAACAAAGTCGGGTACTTAAAGTGTAAACAAACATAGCTGCTTTTCCCTTCCTTCATACACATCAATTTTCCACCTTTGTTCTTATCGCATATGTGGCCGTGAACTCGTGAAATTCGCCTCGCGTTTTCGATCCTCTACAGACTTCAACTACTATTAGTATTATAAAGGAATTCACCATGGTTGTTTTTCAAATCTATCTGCTCAAACTGACTTGCGGATGAAGGCTCACCTTAATAGTTCTCCAAGACATGCACACAGAAAACTACTACTGCTCTAACTCTCAACGGTCGGCCTAAGATTATAAGTCATCATTCAAGTTGCAAGCGAAGCATTTAAAGAAAACTTACTTTTAACTTGCTGCTAACGAGTGGAATAGGGTCGTGATCTGATCGAAAAAACGGTGGAAGCTTCGTACATTGCTCAGCCTCACCGTCCACCTCGCCACCTACTGTCCCAGTTGTCTAAGGGACCAGAAAGCAATCAACCTGTAACTCTATTCTCCATACCACTCTGTCCCGAGAAGAGAAAACAAAAAATGCGATGCTTTCATAACAAATGTTGTATAGAAAAGATTTTCAGTGAACAGAATACAACCTCAAAAACGATCCTGCAGGTCGCGGGTCGTGATCCTTCTTCGCCCTCTCCCGTTCCACCCACTTGTAGTTGTCCTCGTCTGCACATGATGACAACCTTATACACGCCCAGAACCACTACAATGCACGCTCCATAGAAAATGTGGCAGAATAGATGTACCAGGCTTAATATCATGCGTTTCACCAATTTTCTTCTAAGAAAACAGTACAAAGCCCTTTTTACAATAATGAACTGTACGTGCAGCGAAGCTGATTTTACTATGTCCACAATTCCTTTGGATTCCTCCTCAATTCCCTACGAATGATAGGTTTGAGATAAGACGCGAACAACTGCGAAATTCGACACTTTCTACATCATCCCCTTCTGATTAACCGAGCTTACCCCAGCACTTATATCCCAAACTTCAATACCCCTTTGTATGAGAACCCATCATCGTGCTATGACACCATGAGTTCACTCAGACAAACTTACTCTGCCAAAAACATTCAACAAGAGGGGCACCACTTGTTGGTCTACATATTTTAACTGAAACAGAAAGTGCCAGCATGAGTCACTTCCGCTAAGTGGTAAGACAAATGGACGTTCAAGAAAACGGCGACCCCTATCTCATTAGCTGAATATGACTACATCCTTTTCTCGCTCTCGCTCCACGCGACATCGTTAAAATAATTCCAAGAACTAACCTCGTCGTGCACAATTTTTTGCCTCCTACTGAAGTCGCCAAGTGATATATCAGCGTTGTTTGAGACAACTACGTGCGTTGCATCTCGCACATGTGCAGCCAACTTCCCCACTAAATATGCTCCGCTGATATAACATGATGAAGTTCACCCGGCTGCTTTAACTTTCAAGTGGAAACGTGAACGATGCGAATATCGCCTTTAGAATGCACTTGAGATTAACAACTGCTGAACATGCATGCCCGATTAAGACCTCATATAAAGCACCCGTTGATGAATTATCGCTTTCAGTACTACCTAATACAACACTAGATGGCAAGACCTGTTTTATTCACAAGTGCTGTTGGAACTCTTTGGACAGTTTCGGCTTTGACACATACTGCAGTACCCACTCGTACCCCCCCCCCCCCCCTCGCACCCCACGTCCAGCATTACAGCGGACCATCACCTTCCCTCAACGCAGTTTAGTGCACTATGACATAACTGAACCTGGATCAACACTTAACTAGCCAAGAGCAAGTATGGTTAGATCTGAATATAAAAGAGACTATGCTCAACGGTTCGCAACCGCAACCCAATCAACTCTTCGGCCGAATATCCGACAAACCAAATCGACAGTCCGCAGAATGGCTCCACAAGAAACCCTCTGACCTGAAAGGCGTTTACATTGAGGAAATATGTAACAACTTCTTCACACATATCGTATGAATTCATACGAAATGTGAAAGGTGGATCCCTTTGAGGAGCGAATACTACTATCACACTGTTTAAAAGCATCCATAAATATTTCTACAGTAGTGAGGCACAATAGCTCAAAGCTAGATCGCCGTCCTGCTCGTCGACTGTTTACAAAAGAAAGCACATATGCGGGCCACTTTCGCATGAAAGAACCATCAGCTGTCAAATGGCGATACTCCGGATGTGCTCTGCAAGATGCAAATAAAACAGCAACTGGCAAAATGCTCAACTCCCTATGAGCCACGGGAGCTTTAAACAGAAATCGAGGTGTGCAACATTTCGAATGTGAATGCTGAACTTGAGTGTCAACTGTTCTACGCACAACCGACGTTGAAGTCGTCGAAGGAACGTTTGCAAAAACTGAAAAATTTCGGCGCTCAGAACAACGCCCGTTCAATGGCAATAGTTTACTGAAAACAGCCACCGTTATTACTGCTATGAATGGTCATAATGCAGTTTACTTTACAAAACGGTATGCTACTTCCGCCACGACAACCTGACAGCGGGATAAAGACATAATGTTCGTCCATGGCGTTAAAAAATTCAAAAACATAAGATATTGTTACCTCCACATTCTCGCAGGAATTCGATCAGCGAAGTCGGCCGCAAAATGTAATGTGAGTGATCAGAAATGGTGACCACTAAGGTGGAATGAGGCAACTAGAATAAAAAACCACTTTTCAAGAACTAGCTCCTAAACAATGAACGTCGGTCACGAAGTCTACTCATAATTCTATTGTGAAGCTTAGTTACAACCCAAACAAATTTGACATCAACCGCATAATAAAGCAATGGAGATTCCTTATGCAATGGCTAAGAGATACTCGTTTTCGGAACTGCTATGCTCGAAAACCCCTGTCTGTGAGATTCCATAGAGGTCACAGCACGTTTGAGACCCACTTCGCACCGGGTCAAAAAGCACCTTCCCGTCGACCTTCTGATCCTCGGAGGCTTTATCGCTATCGTCACCCAAGTTTTGTGATCCGAGAATGTATTAAAAAACTCCCACCTCCTTGAAATTAAAAGGCCTGACTACTGGGACCCGCATAGAAAAACGAACAATCCAATGCGGGACTGACCAGGATGGAATGAGGGGGTTGATACAACAAAATTTGGAATCGACTCTCAGAAGTAAAATGCGAGGAACGAGAATCGCCATCCCTGAAATGAGTTCACTAAGAAAAGGAAACATCTTAAAGACTGACGAAATGTGGGGCGGTGATCGAAATGTTGATATCGTCGCGTAATGCCCATGCGGCATGAACCCATCGCAGATGCACGACATAACGCTGTGCAGCAACCGCTTTCTATAAAAACGGCAGAAACCAGTCGAAATTATCTAAACGCACTAAAGAGGTAATGATCGACAAAACAATGATGTATATATATATATATATATATATGAGGATATAAACTGAGCGCATTCCAAATTTCACACCTACGAACTGACACTTGACCTCTGTTTGGTTGGAGAGAGGGGTTAATTGTTAGTTCCTGAATATGCTTGCGCTGCAGTTAGATCAAGTACAAATAATAAGTATTTTGGGTTACAGCATCACCGCTAATGCCTCTATAATTACAAAGAAAGAGCTGTTAGTGGCAGAATACAACTGCAACGACATATTACTAACGAAGTGATCGCTAACGAAATACTGTAAGTTTTGGGGAACGTCAAGATCTTTCTCAGTGCTATGAATTCATGAAACTCTAAGCTTAGCCGATCCCAACCTCATCCCAAAAGCACCAGTACGAAATTTAATCCTGTGGAGAAGCCACTGTAGGCCCTGCAAACTGCCAGAAGCATGATGTGACATTAACTTATCTCAAATTCATTAAGCCGCGATATTCTATGCTTCTTACGTGATACTGCGAGCAGAGAACTGAGTCGGTGATTAGATGCGTCACACGTGGCGAAAATCGTCTATGTACGCTGCCACCCATGAAACGGACGAGACTGGCCGTCTCACGGCATCTCGCCCTTGATATACCCGACAATGCAACCGTAATTCCGGCCATACTATCTGTATACAGCGGACAGTTCGCTCGAGGGAAGAATAGAGGCTGAAAGTTGCTATATTTATTGTCCAATAGCTCCACTGCCGGCTTACGATGGTCGCGGACTGTGGTATAATGGTAAATTTTAAATTATTCTGAGCACAATTAGCTAATTGTATCCAAACACCTAAAATGAGGAGTCAGTAAACCCTGCGGTGACGTGGCATGAATTTTCAAACTTGGCAGATAAGAAAAACTCTCGAAATCGTGACCTCCTGCATTTTTAATTTCGTTAGGACATGACCAGGCTTCCAATGACCATATTTTACACATGCAGATGAGGTTATTTGAATGAGGTTCAGAGGTGAAAAGTTTCTGCATAACCGTTAAGCTCAACGGCTGGAAGTAAGTGCCAATAAAGCGGAACAATGTTGCTCTGAAAAGGGATTCCGCTCTCGAAGAAAAGTAACAGCAGTTATCAAGATGGCTTTGCAAGGTAATTCAAGCACTTAAATCTATCAAAATAAAACAGGTTGGTCTTGATCGACTGCAGCACGCAAGAAGACACTCGTTCTGATAAAGTAATTCTAGGTTTCAAGCAAAATGGCCATCCATTTCATCTGATGATGAGGTTTTGTCAGAAAGACAGGATTTCTCCTGAACGAATTCGATGACGCTCTGAGGAGAAGTATCTTACATACGATGGAGGAAATGTGGTAAGACGCTTGTTTTGAATAACATGATGGAACAGTGATTTTAGCCAGTAAACGAACTGACGCACGAAGGGAACGGTGGTTCTTTGAGGCAGTCAATTCCCTACATATATTCGGTAATTCAGTTGCAAAACGTTGCCTATTCTACAAATTGGGCAAGCTTTGTTGCACTAACATTGCTTTTTGCTATCATATTTTTCTCGTGCAAAAATGCATTATATATATAATGCATATACTGTGAACTCATAAAGGGTGCGAATTGATGAAAAAGGTGCAAACCTCCGATTTTGAGGCGCACAACGTGACCAAAGCTGGCCCGATGACAAGACTACCACGAGACCGCAGATCCTTGAAATGCTGGTCATAGATAAAGTCCGCGCAGAGGAATACCATGTTTGGGTCATCCTTATACTCTGTTCCAGTTTCGCTTTCGATGACATCCACACAAAAGTGATCCTTGAAAGGAGAAACCTCCAGCTCAAGATATTAGCTGCGCAGAACGAAAACAACGCCACGGTATGTGCGCAAATACGTGATGACAACAGCAGTGGGAAAATCCCTAGCAGGATGACAGAGAGAGCCGTTATTTCCAGGACCTTTTACGTGCTTACAGCAGCAAATGCTTCACTGATTCAGTTGTTCATCGCAGCAAAGAGTAACTAAACATATCACGCATTACCACCGAAACATAACTTCCAAATCATCGACATTTCAAGTAAAGCATCACCTCAAAAAGCCGTTAAAAATTACAGGCCAAATGCAGTGACTAACAATATCAAGACCCTCACCTTAAGGAGTGCAACCAACCGCGCATCGTGTCTTGAAGCACCGATAAGACAAACTCTCTTAACTTCTTTTTTCTGCAACGGGAGTCGCTTAGCGCCACACGGTTCTCCTTCTTCTTCTGAAATAACGCCGAACTGGTAGGGCCCTCTTTTACAGAAACATGGCTGTGTTCTAACACTCACGTAAAAAAGAATGCATTTTTTTACTGATGTGAAGATGAAAGGATGATGCATGAAGAAAATAGGAAAGACAAACTGTTTTGATAGTGACCGCATACCTCCTCGTTACCCTCATTGCACAGTGACCAGTGGCCACTCACACTGACCACTGCCACTTATAGCACTACTTGAAAACTGACAAACGGCTGCCGAGTTTTAAGCTGACCATTTTGCAAGCTACATTCGTCTGTGACGTCACCTTCGAGGAGCCCAACAAGCATTCGTGCCCCCATAGGTTGCAAAACGCGCGGGCTAAAAATATATCCAGCGCTCAAGTGTGCCCTGGCACACACCTCCTACGACACGGAAAAACCAACTTCCCAGAATGCACTTGCCGATTATTAATATCAAACATCTCACCTTGTGCCTACTAACGTCAAGGTTTCCTTCGAAATGACTGCACGCATGCTCTTGCTTCAATAAGAACGTCCATGACGGAATTCTGTGATGGCAAAAAGTTTGGTGCACTTGCCTGTCCACTATTTCCCGGGCAGAGGGAAGGAAGTGATGAACCGTTATTAGTGATCCTGGAAGGTAAGTGACACGACTTTTTTAAGAAAAAATGAAAGGTTTTATTGCCCATCTCCATCCTAAACAGAAAAGAAATTTGAAAAACTAAACCTCTCATTTCTCGCAAGAGACAGCTGCAACACATACCTCCGGAATCACTAATGTCGACCCTGCCCGAGTGGGCAATTTTCTTTTCGCGATCCATGCTGCTGCTCCTCCACAAATCCAAACAAAACAGAGCAATGCAACAGCCGAGCACCAACAATCCTAGCTGTTACAGTGAAGAACATGCGATGTCCGAACATGCCAACAGTGCACTCGGCATTAATCTGCCTAAATTTACCTATATACATCTTTGCTCACCTGTAAATCAACGTCAGGTAAAAAGAACTTAGCTTTGTTCAGTGCCAAGAGCATTGGTTTAAAGGTGGTTCTTTTGCTCGCCTTAACAGAAATCTGTTTTTGTGCGGTTGATGGCGCTAAGTGCGAGAAATATTCCATACGATTTTGTGAAACATTAGGAGCTGGAAACGGGTATTTGTACTGGCACTTGCGAGAAATACTTTTCTTACTCAGCGCACTTTCTGCAGACCGCCGCTAAAACATCTCGTGAGAAGTACGCAATCCTTTAATGTGGTTAATGTGCTGCAGCACATAAGCAAGGCGGGACCAAGGATAACGGCGTTTCCCATGAGA
Organism: Parascaris univalens; assembly: GCA_037576465.1. Lineage (NCBI taxonomy): Eukaryota > Metazoa > Nematoda > Chromadorea > Rhabditida > Ascarididae > Parascaris > Parascaris univalens. The sequence goes on from CM075173.1 coordinate 219,679,795, forward strand.
GGAAAGCAGTCTCCCACAAGCACAGTCAGAGAGGAACTTTCCTTTTATGTTGGTATACTGCGCTGTCACAGCTGTTTCCTACGCGCTCCCTATGAATGGATGCTGTCAGCACATCGCTCTGCAGAACAAATCATTCGTGCTCTCTGACTGGGCACACAACTGTTCTTGATCTTGCTGCTACATCCAGGCATTTCTGTTACCGACTGCTATGACTTAACTTCATTGGCAAAGAACTTTTCACAAGCTTCCCTGTACACCTTACTTCTGAACGAGACTTTTGAGTATCACACAGTCAAAATGACACAACCAGATATAACTTTTGGCTCAGACCTTCGTTTTCAAGTAGCAACGAGTCCGGATGCACTGATCCACCTGCTCGAAGACTTGCTACACTTCGTCGAGACCGTATCCATCGAGGTACAGCTGTCAAGCTAGTTTTGAAAGGCGACATATTCTTTGTTCGCAGTTCCAGCAACGGAAACTGAATTAGTGGTCACTTTAAGCTGCATCACAGAATTTAAACAAATGTAGCTGCAGCATTTCCACGAATGCTACGAGGTAGAGCTGCGAAAAGGATGACGTTATGTTAGCGAAGCACAACCGGAATACATATGAACGCCACTCGGCAATCAGCGAAATCCACGCTGTTTCATGATCTGCAACGAAAAAGACCTTCGATGTCTCGCAACCCGTGCCATACCTTCCATGCTTGCAGGGACGAAAACGTTTCTTATGGCTTGAACACCATATGCCTTGTGGACTGGAGCAGCTTTATTACCGTCTAAACCACGAGAGAATTCACTTGTTACGTGACAACTATTTTAAGAAAATTGCAACAATGAGCTGGAAGGGGACGGGGTGGGGCAGGAAGTACGAGGCCAAGACCATCAAAACGATCATGTGACTTCCCACTTGTCAAAAAAGCCTACTTAACATTGATCAGTTAAGCGACTACTTCAAATATGCCCTCATGGAAGCCAATGCTGCCGCTGAACTTCCCTGCATGTTTCTAAAAGCATTTCTTTCACTCACATCAGATGGCACCACATCATTATTCTTTAAAAAATACCGCAAAAACGACCTTGCGATCGCTCAGCACGACTTGCTTGCGTTCGTGATCTTCTCCACATACTTCCTTCCTTCGAATTGTAGTACCTTCTCTTCTTCAGTGGAAAAATCACTCACCATGGCAGAAAAAAAACTGTCACTCAACTGGCCCGACCTCGTTTTCTTCGTTTCCCGAACAACTGTCAGAGATGCAATGATGGATCGTTATAGGTCAACAGCCTTCATTTGGGCCCAGCCCATTTCGCTTCGTTCCACGTCGGTCCACGATATCACAAGTCATTTCGTGCTCAAGCGATCTGTGCTGTTCGGAGGGAGCGATCTGATTAAAAAAGGCCTTCGAAGAGGTTTATTACTTGAGCTCACCTGCTCCTGGAATTAAGAGCCAAAGCCTTATCAGCCCTCTGCTAACAAAGGCCAGAGCAGTTTCATGTGAACGAAGTTTTCAAGTAAGAACTGGTAGTAGTTTGTAGAGCAAATTTGTAGACGTGCTCCAGAAGGGGGTGTCTTTAACTCTGTTTCGTGCCGTATGTAGATGACGGGTCGATAGCACTCTGAAGCATTTCACGGTGTACTGCACGGCGCTTTAAACTGCCGCTTACTCTTGCCGCATTCATTCTGTGGACAACGAGTTTAGCTTCAGAATACTAGTGTTCAGAGCGGGCAAAAGCACTGCAGAGCAAAATAAGAAGGAACTTCGGGGCATAAGTGAAAGTTTTCTTCTTTTACAATCTCACTCACACCTTTATCTCACACTAGGAAACGTGATCGGATCCTCCCTCGGGTCCTACGTGGGAAAAGTGTTCATTAGGGAAAAATGAGTGAGACGTCTGGCCAAATCGAAATGCACCACTGGGGTATGCACCGAGAATGATAACCGAGTCCCTTTCGAGGGGAGCGAGTCGTGCATCGCAGGGGAAGTGTGGTGCCGCCAGTGGGTGGGAAATTTCAGTATGTGATCAAGTCACAGGCAGTACGGGGCAGTGAAATCAATCAGCGAATTAAGCAGAATGAAGGGAATAAATGACGTGAGCGCAACAACTGGGAGAAATAAAGAGGATGATGAAGTGAGATAAAGTAACCTGAAATGGTGAATAAATTGAACTCCAAGCTAACTGAATGGATCAAGAAGTTTTTTCTTAAGCCTTAGTCAAGTGAGCGCAGATAAGTGCAACTCGGCGTACCACAACAGATTTGAAACTGCTCTTCGGTTACGCCTTCTTTCGTCTATATGGGAAGTAACAGTGCACAATCTGAAAAAAACTCAAAGGAATACTCCATCGTCTTTGCTTCCCACTAACGGGATAAGTATTACTTCAGCTAAATGTTTTAGCCGTTAAGGAAAGGCCATCTCACGTTGCGGTTGCGGCTTAAAGTGAATGGCCAATGCCCATTTTCCTTTAGGTCTAATAGACCATCGTGGGACGTTCATCAAAAGCAAGCAGACGTATCGGAACATTCAGGCCTCTCCCGAACATCTCGCATCGGTCCCTTGTCTCACATGACTGTCCAATCATTCTTGAGAATTCCGTTGGCAGTTGTAAACCTTGATAAGGGAAGGAATTTTTGGGGGACATCCGACCTCGACTTTTTCATGTAGTGTGGCGGTGATGCGGGACCAGCGTTCTCATGGTCATGCGCAGCGAACGTCGCAGGTGCGAGCGCAGAAGGACGTGCCGTAAAACGTTGCCGCCGTACTGTTCATAGGCCCGAAGGTGATTGGGGATTTGCAGAATATATGCCGTGCGAGCTATTCGGACATTTTTTACTGTTGTCGGCTTCAAAGTACTGCTGCCGAAACGATGCGGGTGGAAGGATGTGATGTATAGAATATCTGTTGTGAAACTATAATACCACATGGTGTCATAAGATTGAGGGGGACTATCCTTAAAGCAGTAAAAAAGAGCGTTCTGACAAGAACTACGTCAGGATTGTGGTTCCGTAGATGAGGCTCCAACTTCCTCTCTACTTTCCATTTTTCCGCATGCAGCTCGACGAGCAACTCCTTCCGTTCGCTGAGTGGCGTTTTGCGTCGACGTTGCACTACCAATACGCGATTGCACTTTCCTCGGTCAAATCTTTTTTAATGCAATTTCGCATGCGTCGTAGGTCCTCTGCTGCCTCAAAACTGACCACTTAATAAAGTGGCCCAACATACGATGGCAGACGCGGCGGGTACTACGAGAAACTATCGAGCAGCCTCATGTTTTCGACGCCTCAAAGGCATTCCCTTAGATCGAAAAGTGCCTATCCCTTCGTACGTGTCGGCGACCATCGGCAGGAATGGAAACCAACACTATTTATGTGGGTGGCGCAAGCAAGATGGCTTTCGTTTTCAAAGCGCCACAAAGCTGAAGTATTATGTCAAAGAAGCAGCAGACTCCGGAGAGCCAAAGATTATATGAAACAAGCAACAGTAGCAAAGAGATGAAATCAAACATGAGACGATTATCAAGTAAAACTCTAAATAAATGAGTGGTGTGTAATTTTTCGATTGCAGTGTCTTATTGAATGGCGGCTTTCCCACATGGCCAAATGGCAGGCCTGGAAAACTAGTTCAGCTGTTTAGCTTATGCTTTGTTAACGAATCGCTTTAAGACAGCACTAACATTCGTGTGAGCTGCGCAAGTTTGTCTCAACCACCTATGCAGCTTCCCTCAGTCGTTTCCTCACTCTCCTGCCTCATGTGCACATGCAGTGCATGCAGGCATATATGATATGCTAGATTTATGCAAATTCTAATGCTGTTTAAGAAAGACTAAAGAGTACCTTGGGGGGGGGGGGAAGAATTTTGCGTGCCATACTGCAGAGTGCAAGTTGTCTCCAAAATACAATGTGTGTGCCGTCGAAGAGACTTCACTGTAGCTTTCTCGGTCTCGCGAGAATGGCTGATTTAACCGCATTGCTTCAGGGAAAGGAATATCCTAGTGGAACGGTAGATTTCTTCGTTCATCGTCGATAGTGCACATTTTTCTTGGCGGAGCACGCAGTTGCAGCAGTTAGCGATCGTGCACTATGTTCCATTGTCGACTGTGTTCTTCTTTGATGTCAGTCATGGTCTGCCGACACGCACAACATCAGCGACCACTTTTGACCAGTATTGTATTTGGCTACGAATCGTCAGTAATTTTTAGCAACTTCTGCAGTCTCTGAGCAATCTGATAATGTAAATCATATCTCTCTATCACTCATACCGATGGAAATTGTAGGCCATATCTCACTTCATTATTAAAAAGTACCACTGTATTCGCTAAAAAGACTGTTTTGCTTGACAGGAAAGTGCTAGCCATCTCATGATTCGCCACAATGCACTTAGCAACGTTTTCATCCTCGAGACATGGGCGCTTTGCGACAGGACGTTGCTGAGCGAGTGGTGCTGCTTTCGTTTGTTTCGAACCACCAAATTTGATAATTCGATTCTTCGAATGCTCTCCGCGGCACCGGGTGTTCAGTAGATTCCCACTGGTTGCTAAAGGAGTGGGTACCAAATTGTGACAGTGAAATTCGGTGATATATTTCACGCATGCCAAATGTTAGTTCGTCAGATCGCCTCCTTTTTAAATTGGACAACCTCAGTGTCGTATGAGATTTAATATTAAGAAATGTGCAGTAAGTCGGGGAAAAAACAAATTTCTAATGCAAACCCCTCATATATTCACCTGTGCGAAAAGGTGTGGTGACTGATGCTATGTCAGTGCATTGCAGAAATACGTCCATTGTAAGTGTATGCATTTGATCCGTTTGACTGACAATTGGTACTGCTAAGCGCACGTATCGCTGCGGCCTCACATATTAGCAGATGTGCGGGAATAACCATTCATGCTCGCGCTGTTCTAGTTGCAGATGCCGCGATGCCCTGCAGAGAACACGTGGAATCTAGGAAAAGCAGAATCAGGATGGGAATTTTGGACTCGAGTATACGATGATCCGAAGTTGCACTCTCAAATTTTGCAGCGATACCAGGCTCGTAACAGTCATGTTTATTTGCCGTTCTCCGCGCTTCTCGCTCAAGGGGTCGTGGGATCAAATGTGTTCTCGAAGTGAGAAACTTTCGCGCATATTACGGTGCTAATGTATTCAAAGGTTTACATTTTTTTGCACCAGTCACGTTTGCAGTCCTGTATTTTTTCGAGGCATCGCAAATGCACATCCGCTCTTCGCTTTACCTGAAACTCAGTCAAGAGATAATTCGTTGTTTTTAGTTATATACGTGACAGTTGGTGAAATGTAGAAGAATGTGCAAGGGAAAGTGTTATTGGTGTTTAATAAAGTGGCTCTCATATAAGAAGCTGCGCATCGTTACGGGTGTCGTACTTTGCTTTTCACTAATATTCTCCTATGCATAATCTTGATATCTATAAGCATTTTCACGGGAAATAGCTGAGAGGCCTTCATGATGCCAACTAATTCAGCATCGCACTCTCCCGGATGTGCACATTTGCTCATTCCGTACCTTTCCTTCATACTTTTATCATTTGCGTTGGATGCAGTTTATTTCTTGCTTTCTGGTTGACTGTGTCGATTTCTCAGGGAAATATTCACCAGTTTTTATTTTGTATGTTATTTGTAAAGGTGTAGACGAATTAAACGATCTTTTCATAGGTGCTCGCTAGCGGTCAGTATTTTTGATGATCTGACGTCAATGTCCGTATGGAAGGCTGCTCATTCTCAAGCTCATCTTATTTAGGTACTTAGCTGTTCTCGTTTCATGTTTTCAATGGGACGTTCAGTCAGAAATATTTTGATACGGTTTTGTTTAGAACGCCCCAACCATATCAGAGTTGCTGATGAGCGAAAAAATGGCTGTTGCGCAGGTTGTATTTCTTAACGTGCCAAATGTTTCGCACGTTGGAAAGCCGGCGAAACTGGTGAGTTTGTCGAACATATACGAAATTTAGATCATCATTTTATGCGCTGCTGCGAAAAATGGCGAGAAAACTTGCTGCAGAGTGGTGTAATAGAACGAAACGAGAAACAAAGTCCGCCGACGCCCATGTTTCAAGTTGAGCTTGAGCCCCCTACCGTATGTCATCGCATCGAACTGCCCAACGTATCCATCAACGTAAACGTCTATCTACACTGCTGAGTTATGGATGTCAAGTGAGACTTGCAGCAACGAAAACGACCTTTCATCGAAATTTCACTGAGCGGTATTCCTCATGGAGAACACTTTTTCATGTGATCATGTTGAAGAAAAAGTTCCTGCTGACTATTTCGGCAGTGTACTGTTCAAGTGCTTGCGCTTTCTATATCTGCCCTAAGGTTCCCCTCCGAGTTAGGACTGATGTGAATTTTGAATTCTTGCAGGAAGAAATGCGGTGACCACAAAATCCGCTATCATCGACCAAAAATTCTGTGCGCAAGAATCATAGTATTTCTCGCTGCATCTTCTTGTTGTTTTAGCCGCCTGCTTATGTCATCTGAATTTGCCTGGAAACGAATGAATAGAGCACATTTAAAGCCGGATATCTTCGAAAGACAATAAATCCAGAAGCCGTCATATGATCGGGGCATTTTCCAACAAATTAAGTGTGACGCTGTTATATGTGTGTGCCTGTCAACATGGGAATTAGAGATTATTTTTGTCGTTCACTTAGACTCCTCAACGGTGTTTGAGTGCATGGGTATGCGAGCTCGTTTGCACTGAGCATCTGAAAGTGTTCAAATTTGGATATTTTAACAGTTTTTTTGTTTACAGGTGGTTAAACAGTTGATAGAAAGCGAATGTAACGGAAGCATTATCATTTTCGATGTCGCTGTCAAACCGAAACATTGGTATGTAATGCTTGGGGAGATTAATGTCCAGCTCAGAGACTCGTGTTTCTCATTTGTACCTTACATTTCATGCAACTTACTACAAGCAGTGACTTCTTTCTCATTGTTCTGTGTGCTTTCTACCTTACATTAACTATGGTAGCAACCGATAGGTCCATTTTCAGACGGAAATCGCAATGAGGAAAACGTTGGCAGTAACCGTGCTCGGGTTGTGGAATATTGTACTTGAGCTTTTATCACAGCAGTCTAAAAACCACCTGCAGCAGCTGTCTCCGCTTCGCCCATGAACAGTGTTCGTAACTGTTCATCAAAAAATAATATTCAAAGCATTTGTTGTCCTGAAAGCTGAATTACCGAACAGGGTCAGTCTGAATTAAATGAGCGTGCGGATTTATACTGGAGTTCGTCTCAACTCGTGCGTGATCTATGCATTGTCGATTTGCATAGCTGAGGAAAATGGTTTCTGCCTTGGGAAAATACTGCACCAGCAATAGAAGTCTTCTTATTGAGGCTCGTACGGTTCTACCGTACTGAGGATGCAGTAGAAGTGACGCGCATTTTCAATGGATACCTCTACCGAAACAGAGTTCTGGTCGCGAAACTGGATCGGACGTTCAATATCGCGGTATGTGCGCTTTTGTGAAATATCAGCTGCCGGTTTGTGTTCTTGAATCTCTAACAGCGCAACGTGGTGCGGGCACGCAGCAGTGGTGGGCATTCCACGATGAATGCTGCCTCTAATTTCTCCGTAGTGCGTTAAAATTTCTCCGCAACGAACGTTTGCAACGTCTTCGGAGAAGGCAAGCCATATCTGCTCTGAAAGCAGCTGATCTGAAAATTCATCCTCCCTCTGAAATGATGCATTCTTTCAAATTCGGCGAAATTCTTTCATTTACTCCGTCATCTTATATACAAGTGAAGCTTTTTAATCTCTCAGTCAGTAATGACCGTTTCTGGGGGCTCAAAGAGCACTTGAATTCTGCAGAAAAATCGACAGCACTCGTAACTGACTTTCAGAAACTTCCTCAATGCTCATTTCTCTTCCTCTCTCTCCACTATCTCGCCACGAATCTCCGATCGCCTGGCACAGCCGGAAACGAGAAAAATCGAAGACACGAGGACAGAGATGCATGAGGGCATTGATTGTTGCTGCATTTAGCAGTTCTGGATTTCACCCACTTTTTTAACTCATTCTTAAACGGCTGCATTGGTTGGATGCGCTTGTCGCTATGGCCATTGTTATTAAATCGACTGCTCCTAAAGAATCCTCTATTTTCATGAACGCAATCTGGAGCGCCTTCCTCCTATTTCAACTGCAGGAAAGGAGAAGGAAGCAAAAGTGCTGTTAAGAAGGCTAAAGATAGGATTACTTTTGCTTCCAAATCAGCCCTTCACTTCTAAAATCACCCTTTAATAGAAGCCACTTTAAAACACAGATAAGACTTACATTTAAAAAACCTCCTTTGAAATCTTCTAAGCAACGCAAAAATTGTTATATCTGGTTCGAGTGAAACTAAAAGACAAATCTCGATGTGCGGAGCTGACCTAGGAATCCATACTGATTCCTTCAGTTCAGTACATCAATTTTTGATGACAAAGCACAGTTACGAAGGTTGCATGGGGAACATGAAAATGCAGAGAGAGCAAAACTGCCTCAGTAACCGGACAGATTGTTCAGTTAGTTTTCCGGATCTTCCACTCTCGCCGAAAGCAACTATAACCGGAAATGAAAAAGTGCTTGCATTCACTGCGGATTCACTGCACAGATTTCACAAGTAGGGCTGAGTATAAGTGCCAGCAGCTTTCTTCTTCGCCCATTCAGCAATCATTACTTCATTAAAATAAGTGAAAAGCAGCAAAACTTCTTAGATACGTAATGGATCCCTTAGTTCGCGCTTAGATGTATCTTCGCAACGCAGCGACGATCTCAATTCCATTCCTACAAAAGTTTAGCTGTCAATAGCAACTTGCGGTCTTATATTTTCTAATGGCGTAACTTGTTGGTCCGTTGATGCAGCTGGAGATTCGTAGAGGTAGGATCAATTCAACCGTTAAGTTGAACGTGAAGTGAGCTTCCAAAGAAGCTTGCACAGAGTTGTCCAGTCCCCTTCTAATAATTACGTCTAAAATGCGCTTACAAGTAAGAACTAGAAAAAACTCTCTCTTCTTGGAATCGTGCCTTCAGGCGACGGCATTTTATAGCGTAATTGCCTACCTGCAATGTTAAATTCGAAGTACTTCCAACTTCAGTACGACCTCGATTATCTTATTTCGTCGATAGAGACATTTCAGTTTGGTCTGGTTCCTAGTCATCTTATATATGTGTGGTCAGAAGTTTTCCAATGAAATAGATGAAAGCCTCTGCGTTTATGGTTCCTTCGTTAATTATGTACGACTAGTAAAATAACGTTATTCCATCCGTACCATTCAAAGGCGCACACGTTATTTCGTTTGCGAGTTCGAAGATAAATTGAATGAAATTGAGGGCATATGGTGCAAAAGCTTCCAGTTGCACAGTGGACAGCTGCGTTAAATGAAGGCGGTAGAATTACTAGTCGTTGCAGAATGAGGTTGGCACTTCAAAACCAATAGCGAAATAGCTCATATTTCAGTGGTGAGCATTAGTGACAACCTGCAGCTACCTAAAAAGTAGAACATACGAGCTGCAGGGGATTTAAATACCCGACCTTAAGTAACAGTTACCGATGAGCAACATTGGGAAAAGTGTCGTACTAATGAATGTTATAACGTATATTTCTGCCGTTATTTACTGCGATCGTCACCTTGAACAGCAGTACGCGCATTCTTATCGGTAACATGTGGTCATATACGCTTTTATGCCGTTCATTTTGAAATAAGGCTTTCTCGTAGGGCGTTCTTTTGTTCATCACTACAAGGAATATCACTTTGCAGCGTGGCAGACAGGCGCTGATACTGGATCGCGAAGATGGGATCGGTGCTTTGATTGCTAGCGAAAAGCTGACGCCACCATCTTTCTATGATGGTTGGACGGCTCCTGAAAGATCTGATATCGATACCTACAAGAGGTTAGCTTCCATGTAGCTTAAGAAACCCAATTAAATATGCCTAAAGTATTATTGCACTGAACTCGAGATGAACTGTGCACCTGCATGAGCGAATTGTGCCGGATCTTTTCTAGACTTTAGGGTTTTCCGTAACCGAAGTGGTCCTGATATCCCCTGTCATTGGCAGATCTCATCATATCACTTTTCCGTGGGCATTTGTTGTTTAAGCAGCCACTCTGTTGATCTATATTGCTACTGCAACTGCACTCCTTCGTATTTCTCAATCACCACAACCAGCTAAGCAAATCTGCAGTCACCTGGACAGTCATATCTCTTGGACCACCTGTATATAGCATGATATCCTACATCATTGTAAACGATCATCAGTCATCTACTCCGTTTTCAAATTGTTCGTAGCCATCTACATTAATTGCGTATAGAGAGAAGTCATTATAAGCTGCTGATTGCTGGAAGGTAATGAGTCCAATGCTGTTTCGATATGGAGAGGCTCAACTTCAAACTGCTACGTAAACCGCACTTGACCGGATAAATGGAAACCGCAAAAAAGAACGCTCAATATGCCAGTTTCTATCATCCCATGATGGAGGCAGCACAAAGATTATCTTTGTCGGGATAAGTCTCAAAAAACAGTGAGAAGAAAGGTTATTCCACGCGCATATGATCAGAAATTGCTGAACTTTGTTGTAATTTGTAAAATTATCAATTGTAATTTGTAAGCAGCAAGTGGAAAAATACCACTTAGTGTCGTTCAAGACGCAGGAGCATTGTCGACGTGAAGTATGGATTGTCTTAATGAGGTCGGTAGAGGGTTATCCATAACGATCGTGGATTGTTTTCTCTGGGAAACTTATCCTCATTGTCGATGAGTTCGTTGTTAACCAAACTCCATGGCGGTGTCGATCTTTAATAGTTATCAAAAAACACCGTATGGATTCCAGTGAGCAGTCAGCAGTGCAGAGGTATGATGATCGTACTCGCGAAAAAATATTTAGGGCAGTGATTGACTGACTCTTCACTGGCACAAATGTTTCGTGATGCAGATGCTTCGTGAAGCGAACGCCCATCCATGCAAACCCCGAAACATTTGTGCCACAAGCTCGCGGTTGCTTGTAGTGATAACGATACTGCAATGAGCAACTATCGCATCACAGTGATGCAGCTTGAAACATTATTGCTCAATTTGCTCTAGACTTCAGGAAGGGAAAGCAAGCGAAAATACGGAGAAATATGGAAAAACAGATGACTTGGACGGAAAGAATGATTAGACAGAAAATAAAATTGAAACCTGATAGGTGGAAGAAATTTTATGCAGAGATGGGAATGGCAATAAACAAGATTTAGGACGAGAGGAGTGAGGAGTGAAGAGGATTTCTTTCCTTCCGATGACTGGAAGCAAGATATCAAAAGTATATGGGTTAGGTGCAGTGGCTCTGTCCTGAAATGTGAGAGAACAGCAGGGAGTAATGGGACACATAAGAGGGTCGTAAATTCAGAGTTTCCACTTCGAACTGGCACTTCTCATTCAGGCAGTAAAAGTTGGCAACGAACGCTGCTTTACCTTATCGTAATAACTCCATAACTGTGAATGTCGTTTCGTTTACGTGACGAATCTCTATCTCAGCCCATTTCAGAAACCTAATTAGAGCGCTAGAGAAGAAGCTCAAAGGAGCATCAGGCCTTCGGGTTGATGACCCACGCATTCTCCAACTCAGGGAAACCGCTGGACCGTTCGTGTGCAGTGTACTATCAGTGTGGCCTATTGGAATGTTTCGACTCTGTGCACCTGAGGTCCCTGTTCTGCGTGCAAAATCTCTCATTTATCCTTAGCATTCCTTCGATCTAATGGATCATAACGACGAAATCGTATTTAGCACTGTAATCGACGTTCTTGGACATTTGCAAGCTATCGGCGGCCGTTGATTTGAGGATGTTCTTAAGTCTCAACAGAGGAAAGCAAGCATCACGCTATAACGGAAACGGTGCGCAAGAAGGGAAAATGAGTGACCCGTAGAGTTGTGGAGAAAAAGGACACGAAATGGGCGGTTAGGAGTTAATGTTACGGGAAAGGTTCAAGGTGCCGGATCCGGGCACTGAACGAAGAGACCTGTGTTGCTCAAAATTCTGAATGAGGACCACCGTAGTTTCCGTTCAGCAAAGAAATTTGTAGCGGAATGTGCTGGAAAAGTTTTGTGCATAGTTGCTGCGTTAACGCGCTGTGAGGTTATGAAACTTCAGTGATGGCGCGAAGCTCGTTGCATCGATATTTCCCCCTCCCATTTCTCTCACAGCTCACTCGACACGCCTTCTTGTGTTTATAGTCGGAGCAGCAGCCTTCTAGTCACTTTGTTTTAGACCGGGAGTCTTCTTGAAATAAAACGGTGTTGTTCAACCGCTTTTTCTTTCTTGACCCTTAAAAATCGGCGACGTACCCTTGTGCTTTCAGACGGAAGTCAGCAGGTTCACCCGAAAAGCATAGCTTCGATCTTATTTTAACTGTTAGGCGCAACATCTATCGAGTGACGAGTGTCTTCCCGGGCAAAAAAATAAAGCAGCTGCATTCGTGTCACCGGTTCTTTCGATGAAAAAACCAGTTTACAGGTGCGGCTAAGAGGAAAATATTTGGATTTAGTGCATCAAAGCCAAAAAGCAACCTGGAGGCGAGCCATGAAAGAGGTTTGTTTGAGTCTCAAGTGTTGCCACTTCGTTATGAAACCCAATTTTATCACACGTTAGTGGTTTGCTTCCCGCTGATTTGGATGGATGATAGTCGAGACGCTTTCATAAGATGCAGAGCTAGAGCGAAGAAAGGATGCGGAAAAATCGATGTCTGCTATTCGCATTTTGTAGCGGTAAAGAAAATTTAGGTGAGAAGAGACTTTCATGCACCACTGTCATATCGCTCTCAAACCATATGAGGAAACTACTGACTTACTTCAACATCACTGAACTACTCCCAGTGGCAATGAGAAAAGCTTACGGGGAAGTTATTTCTTTTTTATATATAGGAGAACACAGAAGAGTTGGCACTGAAATAACTTCAGGGTTCCGAGCGATACGCATCTCTTCACTCAGCAGTCATCTGTCCTAGATGACAGCTTCTTTAGATGTTTTTTGCACCTGAATCGAGGTTACTGTCACCAGAATCCACTTGAAAACAGGCGTGAGGATACTGCTGAGAAGGGTAATGATCGGATGCAGCAAAAATATAATCGCAGAAGAGAAAACTTAAAGGAGGATAAGAACACGCTAAACTGCTTTTTGAGTACTCGCTGAGCTACGTTGCCGTCGTAAGTGGAGCCCACACGATGGTGCGTTATCTTTTAGCAGTAAACCGTCGCTGTTAAAGAACCTATCTTGCCTTCAAATCAAAGAGTTGGCTTTGTTACTTCTACGGACTTGATCTATGATATTATTCTGCCCTAAAATGCCTCCCAAGTCTGCAGTGGCCATCTCTGAAATCCGCGAAAATAACACCACCTCTTCCTCTTATCATTTCAGGGTCATTTCAGTAGCAGATAGTTCCACTGTTATAGCATCTGAGCTGAAATTTCATTTGATGTAAGTTTGGATGTGACCATACTGACGTCAGTGTAGATTTCACTCTTTGTCAAGCTTCAAACTGTTCATTTTGTTTCAGGAAAAATAGACTGATATAACATAACCATACGTCCACAGTGGTTCACCTGAGAGCATCAGATTCCTAAGGAGGTTAGCCACATCACACCAGATCGGTGCACTGGGGTCCCATTGAACTGCCGTTTAATCTGCGCAGGCAGGTATACAGTTTAAGGGGGAGGTGTTCGCCGCTAAGAAAGCTGACCGGCCTATGAATACAACCCACTCGGGAATCGACTACTGTTCTTATTTCTAGGCTTATCCGAGCATTCTCACGGAGGCCTGGGAGCCTATGGCACCATCACAAGTGAAAAGTGACTATCAGCTGGTGGAATATGCAGGAGCGTTGCTAAGAAATTTCGGACCACAGAGGGTCGCCACTGATGTGCCATGGCGTATATTTGCAGCTACTGTCTCCACTGCAGTCGACTGGCCTGCAGATCCTCTCAGAATAATGCATTTCGTAAGAATTCATCCTTTGTTACCAAACCTGTACTCGTAAAAAACCATAGGGCAGTGAAGCTTGTGAGCATCTTTATTGCAAACATTAGTCCAAAGTTTCGAAGTTACAAGTCGCGACAAGTTCAACTTCCAACAGCGCTTTTATTACATTTTTGTTGAGACAGGTAGTCTTGAATAGGTGATCCGTCGTCGACGAGCGAATGTTTCGTGGTGCAGTTGCTGTCTGTGAATTCTTGTTTTTTCCCAAGTCGGCACTAACATGATACAGTGAAAGAGCAGGGAAGAGCGGCTATAGTCAGCGAATTTTTTACAGCTCTGCAATTCCAAGATATATGAACAAAGTGTTGTCTGTGCGCGTCTGTATACATATGACCGCCTACTTCTCCGAAAGTTAATTAGAACTGAAGTTTTGATATTAAATCAGAAGTCGTGGTTAAATGGACGCAGACTGACGTCGATTCACAACATATAAGGGTGATAAAATCGAATTTTTTGTCCGTCTTTTTGACAGTGAAACACTCAATTTTGGCATCGTTGTCTGCAGTACATACCACAGTTACTTTTATTCGGAACCATGTCGACTGACGGCTTCGCCTCGTTCGAGAAGAGGGAACACATCCTAAATGAGAGCAATAGAGTGGAAAAAGGGCATCATTTTTAGCGGTGATGTGAATTCTAATACCTCATATGACCCCACCCAGAAAGAGCCTACATAGGAAACCTGACCCATTAATTTGTTTATGTTGAGCACTGCACCTATGCATTGCAGCTAAGAGAACGATCAGCCAATTTTGTGGCTGTCGATGGTACACTGTTTTGGTTGAACAGTGATGTGCACCGAGATCTACTCTCAGCTCAAATTCTCAGATTACCTCAGTGAGTGCATCTCTGCGGTCGCCACTGAAAAAATCTTCTTGATTATGTGCATACCGATCCACTGCTTCACTTCATATAATTCATGTTCGTTTCTGAAAGGTTTAAGGTCGAATGAATTCATCAAACGCAGAAGTGAACTGTGGGCATGTAACGTCATATTATGCTGTGAAAAATAGGGAAACATAAGGTGCATGCGTTTCGCAGATGCTGTAGCAGGCGTAGAGTCGCACGAAGCCTTCAATAAAAGCTTGAGCGTTCACATTCCCCGTCTACATGGGTATTGGTGATATTTGACGGTGAAATTTGAGACGCTGTGATGCACATAATGTTCTTGCGCTTTCCAACTTCTACAACGATGTTCTCCCATATTGCTTCATCCACCACTCTGTCAGTTAATTCTTTTAGAATGATGGGAATAAACGTTAACTTCGGCTTTTTAAAAGCAAGACATTTTGGTACCACGCAGCACTACTGATTCGCTGAGGACTCAATTTATCTGCTCAGAAGTGTTCTCATCCGCTTCACTGCTACATCGCCGAGCCTTATTTCTCGTCATCTCTCTCGAAAATCCTTGCTTGTGACGACATCATTGAGTTCTCTGGACTCTGTTAAAGAAATTTCTGAGAAAAATCGAGACATCTTGCTCTAACAGCCCCATTATATAGCGCATATATATGATTTATAGCGGGCGAAATGATGCAAAAACATAAAAGTTATCAGAAAACGTTGCAGCGCTTAGTAAAGTCCCTGCGTTTTCCCGAAAGCAGCACAGTACATATCGGCATACGTATACATGGTGACGATGTGTGTCGTCGAACTCAGTGTCAAGAAAGAATTTACAACCCCTAAGGCCAATACAGTTCTTTAGTTAGCGCAGAACACGTTCAAAATGAACGGAACTCAGAGGAAACAGTTTCTGGCATTAAAGTACAGCAGTTGAAAGTCTTGCCGCCAGTGCAGTTGAAAAGATCCACCTATCGTGCAAAATAACGCTAATCTCACCGATCGCCTTTAATTGCGAAGCGGTGCACACTTCACCCGACTTCATCGACACCGCTTCTGCGATCTAGTGCACGATAGGGAAATAATTTTATCGTTCCACCCTTCGGCATACTATCTCAATTTAGGCGACTTCGGTTTTCTTGCGCACCGTGTTTAAAATGCAATCCTGACGGCCGTACTAAGCTCGAGGATAGCACTGAAGTGGCTTGCGAGGAATAATCCGCGGTCACTGTTTGTGGTGAGAGCACACAACTTTGTAGTGAGCATGCTGACTAGGTTTTGTAACAGTTCCCTCATGTGCTCACTGCCGCATGGCTTCATCAGTTGAATTTCCGTCTCTCAAGTATCGTTTATCGCATCAGGTCGTAACTTGCGGGAACCGGTAACTTAGGAGTTTGGGATAAAGTAATCGTGAATAAGAATTGATGTGAGTCGTTGTATGCCACAGATATCGTGCAATTTCACTAAGGCCATTGTTAAAGAAAATGTGCTTTTGCATAACTGTGCTCTGAAACTCTGTGCATAACAGAAACACTCAGGATTTTTTGCATGAACGGTGCAGTAAACGTGACAGTGGAGGGGCGCTGTCGTCGATAGTTCCATTAGTGCGAAAGTTTTCTTTGCGTGCGGGAGTGTCGACGACGAGTCTTGCAGGTGCTGCTTCGTCTGCTTCATTGCGGTTTATGCATCATAGAGTGAAGTTGTTTTCTCTGCGGATCTGCACCCTTTATGATGGACCAGTCTATCAACAAGCTTATTGCATGTGGTTGCAAATGAAAGTCTGTTAGGGATTTCTGTTAGCGAGATGGCTTATTTGCCATTCGCGGTGATGGTCTGCGCATCTATTTCATTCCAGTACGTTAGCTTCCAAAAGGTTATATGATAACGTTGCAACCATGCGCTGTTGTGTTCGCAAGTCTAGGTGATGAAACTTTTCAAAAGCATGGCGCCTTTTAATTCAGTGACCTATCTGCACAGAGTTTCGTTATGCGTGCGCTATAAACGGCATTCTCAGAACAGGACAGTCATTAAAAGTTACCGCTGCGAAGATTCAAACAATGGGTGAGGTAGAAATATCCGTAATAGAGCTGAGAGCTGGTCCTTTTGACTGTGGGGAGATTCAAGAGCTGTCACTTCCGTTACTAAGTTTCTTCGAGGAATCTGTGGCGCGAGGTTACCGACTCCCAGTCTTCGAAAAAAGCGGTTACTCAAGCGTCGAAGACTGCGAGAAACTGGGTAGGCGAGGTGGGAATGTTGAGGTTATAGATTGACATTGATGAAGTAAAAATGTATGCACAGCTGTGCTTCTCGTCTCATTTCATCAGATTTTATGGCATTCATCTGGCGCCGAGCAAAGGCCCATTCTACACTTCCTCCACATACTACCTCAATTCATGCCACACTTTGCGTAGACCCGATCCTCGGCACCACTGCACAGAACGATGGTAGCGTACGGATGGCGTACGGAGTCGAGCCGGCGCACTCCTCGTTACCACATTCTGCACTCAGCATGCGGCTAATAGCGCCAGTCAGAGCAGCCCAAAAACTTCTAACAGCTCTATGCAGTCACAAACGTCCTATTTTTTGCAGTCACTGAACTGCGGACGTCAAATAACATATGCATAGAAAATTTCAGCTGAGATTTGCATTTGAAGTTCTGAGATTAATGGGCCAGGAAAATCGGGTGTTTCTAGAAGGAAAATTGCATACTGCTGTTGGAAGTATTCGGGTTGCTTTAATTGGCTTTGTATCCGCATGCTGAGTGCAGAGTACGGTAGTGGTGCGTACGAAATGTGATGCAGGAGCTGAGCTTCGTTCGCGATCAGCAAGTGGGGCCTACCATCGTTCGAGGTAGAGGACACATGTTCGGTCGCGACAGCACTGTTGATTTCTGGTGGTGCTACGATTAGAGTAACGCTAGTGCCTGTGCACGTGTTTAGTAAGACTGAAGCACTACTGACGAAAATAACGCCCGAACTCGGCTGCATCAGCCATTGCGGCTCGATAACTGCCATATTTCGTAGCCGTAACCGCTGGTTGCGAAATGTAGGACACCACAGCGAATGTTGTGGAAATCCTTAGCTGAACTATACTGATTGACTGGAATTGAAACTTTTTTGAAGACATCGCACAATGGAAAGTCCGAAAAGCAATTCTGGTTGCAAGATTTACAAGTCCTTCAAGCAGTCGCAACCTAAGCTTCTCACTCACCCGGAGGTAGGCTTTTCCACAATATTATGTTAACGGCCCTGCTTCTGTCGTTTCCCACATTCGGAACACTGTATAGTGCGACCGACCAGTAGGAACGGAAGAAACAAGTGACAAGTTTTCCTAGGCTTGCGAGCATTTTGAGCGACCTGAGCATCAGATAGTTCTCGTCGACTGCTGTGCATTTTCGAGGTGTTGAGTGTATGATGCAGTCAGTGCACCGTATGACATTCCGATAACTATAGAAAAGGGCTTTCAGTGTGGTAAATTATGCTCCTATAAAGGAGGACCTTTGCTCACTTCTGACATCTGAAATATTACGTCCACTAAGGAAGAAATTCACATCCGCGGTGCCTCATTTCTCATTTCATCGACCTCACCAAAAGATCTGTGGAGTGGAATCGGCTGAATCGAAAAAATGAATATGCATTCTTCTTTCGGACGCACTCTTGAGTAGGAATAAGACTTCCTGCTTCTTCATCTCCATTCTCTTTTCATCTGTCTTACAATTGCGGTGTGTTGCTGTGAGGGCCAACTCAACAAATCATAATTTCAGACGTCTCAAACATTCGTCAATGAGGAATTGCTCAGAAATGAGCAGCCACAGGCTCATCTAAAATATGGTACTCTTGCCTAAAATCTGGACATATTTGCCTGCATTGAGGGAAACATCTAACACGCAAGATTATCTGCATGAAAGATATCCACTTACTGAAGTAGTCGTAACCGGTGTTAGTAATGACGTCCTCAGCTGTGTACCTACTGCTTAGGAGAGCATTTGACACTTCGATAAGCCAATTGACGTTAAAGTGCGCCTTTGCATAATCATAAGACCTGCATTGCTATTTCACCTTGCTACCAGTAGCCTGTATTACCTCTGTATGTCAAGGCACATGTTTTTCTGCGTAGCAACTTTACCACGCGTCCCCTATGAGGGTGACATAGCGTAGGGTCTTGAGCAAGAGCAGAAGCACCGTCAAAGAGATGACTACTACAAACTGAGTGACACGCTAAGCAATCAATTTCTTATCCGTGGTCGGTCGCGAATTGTGGAAGTATAGTGGTTTTATTTCAGCGCTGTTCACAGTGTGGAGCATCGTTACCGGATAGTAACCTCGTAGGAGAAGATATTCACATCCTAAGGTCGAAACATCGAGTGCGCCACATGCATTATAGTGGCCTTTAGAATCCTAAGTAAAGCATTCACCTTCAACAGGTCATCAGATGTGATTCTTGTGCACTTCTGCGAATTAAACTTCGCAGAACGCGTTATGGCGAGAGATCTCACGTTTGTGCGCGTGTTGTGCATCCGCTTTTTCTCATCCATCTAGCGTTCTAATTACGAGAATTATCAGCTCCGTCAGATATAGTACAGGCAGTAAGTTGAACTATTATCCGGTCATAGATCTACTGATAAGTTCGAAGAAAAGCTGTGCCCATTAGAAAGTGCAAAAGAGCGTCTGTATTTCCTACTCTTTTCTTACTGTTTCACGTTGTCCATATAGCAGAGGAAGTAGAAACGCTGTGAAGGTACTTTTTCATCCCGTTCACCTAAGTAACGAGTCTCGTCACTTGCAGAAAAGCACTGCAACGCAAAATTAAGCTGTAACAATGCATCCAACGTGGCTGCCCCATAAGCTAACGAGGGAATCATTTCCATAATCCGAGCAGTGGAGGACGACCACAAAATTATCCCACTTTTTTCCATATTTGGCGGATCAGCGTGAATTTGGAGACGAGATCGTACGTGGTGTGCATTAAATGCGCCAAAATTCCGTTATATTGTGATCAGTGATTTCGGCACATACACACTCATCCATAACGAGCGTTTGGGAATTCGACTGAGGGACTAAACACTTTTTGTGAGAAAGGGTCATCCCCTTGCACATCAGGGTATCGGAGAGAGGGGATAGGGACGATATGATGTAGGATATCTAAATACATGCGCAAACGATGCGCGACTGAGCCGACAGCTAAGTTGGTTTGCCTTCGTCGTTAGATTTACGAACGATACTCAATCGCACACAGTACGCGGTGAAGTTAACACCTATGAACGCGAGCGGAGAAATGGTACTTTGATATGTTAGCAGAGTAGCTGATTTTGTGAGCTGTAGGTCCGTATTGCTTGGTTTAAAGGAGATTTAGTTCGATAGGTGATTTGATAGGTGAAAGGCCAGAAAAATCTTAAAGACGAAAATAAAAGCCTTCGAGGCAGCTGCATTTCTCAAACTCTATGTGAACAGAATTCTCACCGGGGAAATTATGAATAAGTGGAAAAGCTGCTTCGTTTAAAGTTGGATGTCATTGTTCGTCATTCAACCCTGCTATGATAAGAACAAGAGTTGGCACTTGCTTATTAAGTCATTCAAGGCCCCAGAAGTGCGATCTCGTTTATGCATCAAACACGATAACGGCGGTACTCTTCATTACTTCGTTAAGGTGTGGGAGTAGGCCAGGAGGCTGTTTCGCTTCAGGATTCAACGGTGGAATATCTCGTCGAGCTTCTGAAGGAAAGGACGCAGATGAATATGTTTCCACGGACATTCCTCCACATCGAACGCCTTATCGAGGAAGGTATCTGCTGCCTCTGTCACTCAAAACAAAATAGCTTGTACGGAGTCGTGAAACGCGCGCTCTGCAAATGGATCCGTCAGAGCATAAAAATTCCAGGCTGGTTCCTCTATTCAACCTAGAGAGACAGGCCAGGAAGAGAATGCTTTCCTTGAACGTTTCTGCCAAAGTTTTCGGCTTCGGAAGAATTGGGACCGTTCTATTTTAAATCTCTGCTGTCCAGTTCTCATCGAAGCATGCTTGCGCAGCTGTGCTTTAAGTAAACGATTAAGACAATCATTTGCAACTGTTTGAGCACAAAAGACCGCATGAGCCATTCTCGAAGAGCCCTGCTTGGCGTCATTGGAATCACGAGATCTTCTCCCACCTCTTGCCTTCTACTGCAGCATTTGAAAAATTTAATCGATCTTCACTTGCGAACCTGTAATTTTATATGAGACCACGGCATATTTCTTGTTGTCCGTTTGGAACCGAAATCCGAATTGTTATCGCTTTGCATTGTACGCAGCATTTATTGAATTGCTCAAATAATTCTTTCCCACAGCATTTTGATCAAAAGCTTCGTTGGCGCAGGTTCACTTGAGAACTCTTTGGCTGACGTATGTTCTTCATAGTCCTCTCTCTACGCATAGCGCACTTCTTCACAGCGATAATTGCCGCTGTGAAGAAGTGCGCTATCCTCTAGCGATCATCTCAATGGCAGTTTCTCATGTAATTTCCGCGCGTGCCGCGACCTCTTTTGAAATAGTGTCATAGGCTGTCGCGTTTTTCCGATCACCTCATTTCCATATCTTCAGTTTCTATTGCGTAGAGCACTTTTCCATTGAAATGATCCAATTAAAAAGGTATTCGTAGTAATGCGAATACAACTTGTCAAATGAGGCCATTTGGAGAGTTCTGACGGCTTTCGTCAGATGGTGGCAAGTGCGGGTTTTCGCACCGACGAAATGAATCCTTTAACCCATACATTTCATGTAAAGCGTCTCGTTTCATCAGTCAATCAAAAGAGAGGTGTTCATATGGGTGGCGGTAGGATGCAGTCAACAATATCTCTGTTTTTCCGTACTATTTGTTGATACTCTAATTCACATCTTTCATGACAAATTTTGAGAGGCCGATGGCCAGATTAGTGCTCAAGTTTGTTGAGGATACTTCTTATCCATAATATACATTCCACCTTTCATGTTGCTAATCCTATATTTTGTAGATTTCACATAGCTACAAGCGGTATAAAAATGAAGCATAGAATTTGAATTAAGTCATGTTTCACGGATTGCAGTGTAATCCGAGTTTTTCTTCAATGGGCGGTCGAGGTTGAAACTGATTTTTTTTTGTTTTGTGAGGGAGAAGATATCCAAAAAGTAACCAACACATCACAAGTATTACCTGTGCCACTAGCACAGTGGTCGAGTTCTCGGTGTTAGGAGACGTTATTTGTTCTTCAGAAAGCTTCGTGTTGTCGTGATATCTGCGAAAGGTATTTTGATGGGATATATTTTGTTATTTCACCGGTCTAATGGCCGCATTTTCTGCTTGATTACACGTCTTGTTGAGCACTGCGATATCTCTTGGTTGAGTTTCTTCTCCAGCTCTCGTTCCGAGGTCTTGAGCATGACTAAATTCGCCTTCATCGTTTCCATGCATAGACCCCTCTTTGATTAGTATTGAGATTGTCGCTGCGAGCTGCCGTTGGAATGTTTAATGTGAATGGATATAGGGGTTGAAGGCTACAAATTGTGGGGATCCATGAACGTTTCGGTAAAGTAGTTCGTTGTCGTTACTCGAGGTTATCTTTGCTAGTAGCGCCTAGGGCCATAATCAAACATATAAAAAATGTTGTTCTCACGGAAGGTGGGACAGTTATGACTGTTGTGCTGTGGCAACAGTGAAATAACTGTTCCGCGTTAGTGATCGTTTTTACCGCAAGAAGCGAACTTTTAGATCCTCTTGATAAAACTTTGTTCACACTTCATCCTGTTGATTTATTTTCTCAGTAATGAAGGTGAAGAAGTCAGGTTTATGCTTTGCAGAAATCAATCGCGTGCAGTTAGAACTATTCCAGTTCAGCTTTTCCGTGGAGAAACCGACTCTTCCAGCACCAAAAGGACAGCCAATTGTAGTTCAGGAGAAAGTCTACATACCGACCAAAGAGCATCCTGACGTGAGCTCGCATTGTTATTCCCCTTGATTATTTTGCGTGACATGTCTTGTTTCTGCGTATAATTTATCTGAGTGAAACGGATGGTTATTTGAGGTCTCGAGTAGGTGAACTATTTCCAAGCATGTTAAAAAGGCGACATATTGCTCTCAGTCTTCATGCTTGAACTAATTTTTCTGCAAAGCTCCTTGTTTTGCGTATTGCTGTCGTAGTCGCTATAGCGGGAGAGGCTGCGATAACTGGGATAGTTTTCATAATTTGATGAACTTCCAAGTCGATTTCGTCCGCACTGATTATTTTTTTGCATATAATTCCAGTGTGAAGTTTTTTGCATATAATTCCAATTCCAGTTCATCGGCCGCTTAAGTGTTGTTTACGAGGAACTTCTTTAGTTCAGCAATTGTGCAGTGATTAATTTCACTGGAAGAGGAAAATTAGACACTGCTCTATTGGGGACTTCTCTGAAATCTTGCCTGCCCGAATTTTAGGAAGTGAATCGCCAAAAGCGTGCACTCATTGAGTCCTTTTAGATACTGATTTTCACCAAAAATTCTTCAGATCTGCACTAAGGCTACTGATGTCACAGTATTTGATCCGTTAGTGGTTCCTAGGCTGTGCTCGTGAAGTGAATTGCGTTCGCATTGTGGTGATAGGCGATCCTTCAGAATTTTCACCCGACCACTGATGATGAAGATATTCTTCAGGCAGTTGTGACTTTTTTGCAGTACAACTTTGTCGGCCGCATTTTGGGTCCGCGAGGTATGACCGCCAAGCAACTGGAAGTAGAAACCGGATGCAGAATAATGGTGCGAGGAAGAGGCTCAATGCGCGATATTGGTCAGGTTCGTCGTTTTTTCATAAATTTGTTAATTTCTTCAAAGGTCCTTAGAAAATGTTGCAGTGTTCGTTGTTCAGGGGAACCCTACCATGAAATAGCTACAAGAGATATCATCCAACACATCAACGACTAATATTCGGATGTTGAAAGATTAGTCAGCACTCGATCGGTTCGTTGTTCCGAGACGTTGCCGGGCCGAAAACGCTTTTAAAAACTGTGTGTAAAACATATCGTTTGAAGGAAGAGAAAAATCGTGGAAAGCCGAATTGGGAGCATTTGAACGATGAATTGCACGTTCTCATACAGTGCGAGGATACGCCAAATCGTGCTCATTTGAAGCTGAAGGGTGCAGTTAGCGAAATAAAGAAACTCCTGATTCCAACGGTTCATTTTCTGCTTTTATTTGCCTTGTTTTCTGTGCTCTTAGAGCAGATCTCTAGACTGATAACATCTCACAGTTATTTGGGGAGAAAGCACGAGCGTTGACCCTCGATGGGCCGCCATATCTGATTGTGGCTGTCCAGTAAAAAATTTCCAACGGATGATATTTATTCGTTCGGAGATGTTCCAGTAATGTTGAAACACATTCGTCTCGCATTTCCAAGCTCCTTTCTGTGCTTATCGCAGGTAATCACGTCATGTCTAGTGATTACTTACCTTCGGCTGATGTTCAAGCATCATAACGTGGACAACGTCATTTAGTTACTACTTCCAAAGTTTCTGGACAGTCATGACTAGGTAATGAAATTTTGGTGTCCTAGTCATGGAGGAAGTGACACAGCAAGATTATGGATGTCTTTGTGATGACTCGTAAGCAGGAAGACTGCGCTTGTACGATCCGAGGCCACCTGGCCGCATTAAACGCTAGAAATATCTCAGCGTTCAATATGGAGGAGAATACAAGTAAGGATTGACCTGTCGGAGCTAGAATTTATTCCCTTATGCTAATTAAGTTCCTAAATTAAGTCGCAGCAAAACTTTAGAAATCATCATGAAGCATGAAAACATCCCTCTTCCACTTATAATGATTCTGTTAACAGAAATTTGAAGTTTGTAACATATGGAGCAAAATCAGTTATAGCCGTTCGGTAAAGATGATTTGAAGCGAAAACAACTGATGGAGCTGGCAATAATCAATGGAACGTACAGGCCAGTCAACAAGATTCCTCTACGTACGTCATCTTCTTCATTTGATTCTTCAAACAGGGTACAGTTTGAGGGAAATGCTGATAACACCTCATCGAAATTGTTCTGCTAACTGAAGTCGCACTTCCTGCAGCGTTGATAATCATAAATTCTTTGCCGAACACTTTTTTATTTCACGATGGCGTAAATCTCGAACGGTGTCATTATTCTGTAATGATTTTCTTAAGATAACGAGACCTTGCTGGGACCAGTGGCAGTAATGCCTCTTGCAGTCCACACACCGGTTTGGCAATCGAATCTGCTGCTCACGCCTAGAAACAAATCACTACGAACGCCGAACTTCGCTTACGATTTCAATATGAAGTGAGTTTTATCGGGCGCCTAATTTTTTTCTTCCAGTTCTCATTCTCTTCATTGAGGGAAAGCTCAGACTATACCAGTTTTTTGTGAAGTACCCGACTATACTAAATGGTTGCGATCCTACATAGTGCGAAGTTCTTTGATGCATAATTGTACCGAAAAGTGCTACACTTTTCGTTCTTTACCTATGTTAAAACAGGACATGGTTGAATATGCATGTAGAGTACAAGTGTAGTACAGATCCGGCTGTTCATGAGGTGGCCGAAGGATGAAATTTGTCTAAAGAGCAGTTCGGAATTTTCTGTTTACGAATTCAACGAACTTAGTAGGGACGAGTGGATGTCTTACGTTTTCTGCAGTGATATTCTTTCGCTCGATGTTATTTTTGAAAGGATATTTTCTTCCTCCTCTGCCTAACTTTTTCCATCGCATTAACGAGAGCTGAATGGAACATTATAGCAGTTGCCATCCTCTCCAGTTTGGGCGAATAAATGTGTTCTTAAAGGAGGAAATTTAACGGGGACCCTGTAGAATATAAGGCCTTTTGATTGCGGATGTATGACGGACAGTGAAAGAGCGGCAAGCGGAATTTGAGCACTGCACTCATTTTCTACATCGCTTTTTTCAGTGTTGAGCATTTTGCCGCCGCTTCGAAATAAACGACCCTTAAATGCGCAGAAACGGCTCAGATTTCGTAGGTTCCCTCAACCTGTGTGGAAATTTCACTGAGCGATTCAGCGAAGCCAGGCGTACTAGTAGGTTTGAACGTGGCAAACGCTGTGAAACACGTGAGAATGGAAAATAAATCCGCATATGCCATGGTGCTAAAACGTAGTCGGATTTTCTTGTTCTGCTGCGTACTCAGCACCTACCTTACTTGATACTGCTACGACGATTTGAATAAGTGGAGTCCATTATGACGCAAAAGACAGTGCTATTTTGAGAGTTTTCGATTCGACCTTTGACATATTGTTGTATCTTTACTTTCCGGAAGTTTGTGAAAGTGTGGCGGTGGTTAGCTGCTGGAAAATGAGGCAGATTACTGAGAACTTGAAGATTGTGGAGTAGGCTGTACGACCTGCTTTAGAAGTCTCAACCTTTCGACAGTTCCATCCATTGCGTTTTTGATGAAGAAAATGATTTATGTTGGAGCTTTCCTTGCTATGATTACACTCCCCTAACAGCTTTCCCTGATTCCTCTCATTAATAAAGTAATCTCTGTTTATTTATTCATATGAAAAAGCGGAAATGCAAAGAATAATAATGGTACTGTGTCCCCAACACCGGAATGTAGCACTTTATTAAATCCGAACCTGCAAATATGTTGTATGTAGAGTGGGAGACGTATTTGAGGTGCGAGAAGCATATTCTGTTTTGGTAAAATGTCGAGGATTCGGTGCAACGACATCATAAATGAGCAGACGTCCGCGTACTCTGGAGATCCAGCAAAAGCCTGAATGCTTTTGCAGGGATACGCTTAGGAAGCAATAAATGTGTCCCAATATTGCAGCAGTTTTTCAAGCGTCGCTTGAATGAAAGACCTGGCTCGACGTGAACTCAACGCTCATTTTCGCTTCTTCTTCGGGAGGGCGAGGAAAGATTCATTTGTTAGTGAGTGTTAGCTATGGCATCACTGTGCTACCAGATTTCTTTAATAGATGTAGGAGGGAGGGAGATATCCAGTGGATATGGAAACACAACGTTAACACCTGGGGAACGAAGCAGTTGTGGGCTTGAAGATGAGAAGAACTGCGCTAAGGAACTTCAAAGAACTATATCGAAATTGAGACTTTTGCGTCAACGAAAGAGGTAGTTACAATGACTCTGTCTGATGACTTTTCTCGAAATCAACGACAACACTGAAAAGAAGGATCATCACAAAGTGGTGCGTTTGGTTCCATCTTTATTCAGCCGATTGCCTAACTCTATGAGGAACTCCAACCTCGAGGGACATAAGGGGTCTCAATTTAGAATATATGAAATGTATTTTGCTTGACCCGTTGCAGCAGCACCGAAAAAACGCATCAAAACTGAACTGCTGGGTGTAGTGGCGCTGCATTCGCTTGTGGTGAAAAGGCACTGATCATGCTGTGTGCACCATGGGAGAGGCCTACGCGAGGAGGAGGTGAAACGGCGAATATAAGTGGACCGAAAATGTATTCGAAGAAAATACCTTTAGTGCTTGCATTTCCGAAACATATCACCTTCTAGTGGCTGTGTGAAGAAATCTGCAGTTCACAAGTCGGCTTAAGTGCGCAAATATGCATGAAAATCTGTTTCGTATACCTTGTTCCCACATTTGGTGATGTATAAAAGCACACTCTCACGCAGTTATGTCCGTAGCACAGAGAAGAACTTACACAGAGGTGACGTTCGAAGTCGATATCTATAGGCACATAAAATATACCGTACCAGGGAATTTTATTGCAGTTCGTTAGCACCAAGTAATGTGTCCGCGAGAAGCTTCGCTTCAAAGCGCCGTCGTGAACCGCGTCCACTGTTTCTTTCTGCTGCTAAGCCGTCGATCGATGCGACGCGAAATAGTGACGCGGAATCGGTGAAAACAGCGAAGTCGGAAAATTCGAACGTTTAGGATCTCGTTAATTCCATGTGACGCTCTATCGAGCCGGTTGTCGTTGGCTCCTTGTTATTCGCTTCTATTGTTTTCCTGAAAGTAGCATCCTTGGAGTTCATTGTGGAGGTGGAAGCATGCTAGCTTTTTTCTTAGGTTTCCTGCGAGAGCCCGGGAGCTTGGCTGTGTTCTGTACTGCCGCAGGAGTGTTGAGCAAGTTTCACGTTCGGAGTCGTAAAGATGAGTGATCGATGGGATGGGTGGGACACTTCTGAGGTGGTGTTTGATTTTAAGTTACAGAATTTCCTGTTGTTGTTTGCAGTGATCGTCAGTTGTCTGTGTCGGAAAAGCACATCTTGTTATTATGTGAGGCTTTGCTCGATTCTTACAGCAAGCCTTTGTTTCAACAGTGTCTTCAAGTGAACGCTGGCAAAGGCTGAATCTTTTGGTGGGAATTCTTAAGTGTAAATCTGTTTCTTGAATCCCCGGATTGACTAATCGCCTGTCGAAGCGAGCCTTTTCTCTTGCTGCAGACTGTCCTGTTTCTTTTCTTTTTCTGATGCGTTGTCTTCATGAACTGTTTTCTGCGCATGTGAATGTTCGTGTTGCCTTTCGAGCACTGTTATGTGGACATGGTTCGCATCACATTTCGCCAACCTGCTCTTACAGATGTTGTGTTTTGACGCGCATTGCATGTTCACGTGAAGATGGCTTGCTGAGGAAGGTGTCATGCTTGTTAAGCAATCAACCATGCATGCTACGTCATCATAGGACGTACGCACTAACAGCTTTTATCGAAAGAAAGCTCATACCATGATAAACGTCCAATGGGAACGAAATTCCACGTCGTTGACCGCTGTTATTTTCGACAGCATGACCTGTAAGCGTTGATATCAAACTGCGAAGAGTGGAGATTAGCGGTTGAATGAGCTAAATGACATGCCGATAGTTATTCCCATATCTGTTCGCAGTTATCATGAGGTAGCTGAAAAGAAATCTGCTGCTCGAGAAATCTCCGCTTTAGTGGTCGATCTCGCACTCTCACATCCATTCAAAAGTTCCTTCGGAGCACTGGCAATAAATAAAGTCTTTCCGCATATGGCTTGTAGGCGAAGAGCTCCTTTCATCTGTTGTGATATTGTTTGCGGTCTTTTTTCCCGATTCATTTTTTGTGTTTAATTGGCGGAAATTTTGACTTCGTGAAGAAGTTCTTTTTGAAGAATTCTTCGAATTAAAGAAAAGTAGGAAATTCGCACAGAGTTTCGTCAATTACGCTCCTTATTTGCGTTATGCCAATAAAGTCCTATTGCGTTTTATATCTCTTAAGAAATTGCAGCTGGCCTGGGAAGATGTTATATTATTACGAAAAGAGCCATAATTAATGGGTTTTTATGGGAAATAAAACGAACTCCTTCAGAGTGGGAGCAAAAACCGAAATGATTTCGATCTTCGTTTACTTATTTGCAGTGAAATTTCGTTCATTGTGATTATTTGATCTAATGAAAGGAGTCAGTAGGTCCCTAATGAGTGACTCGTCGGTCGGAATTGATCAGCACTCGTCGATATGCCTTTAAAAAAGAATGCCATCTTATCGAGTAAGAAGAAAACGTGTCATCATTGCCGCTGTGCGAAATATTCCCTCTTACAGGTTCCAACTGTTGCTGCTCGCTGCCGCCATTATACAGCCGCACAGATGCACACGCATATACGGATAAAGACGCAGCGGATACACTTAAAGCATCAGTATAATGTGTATTTGTAGAAAAATCTGAGTTTATTCTCTAACTGTGTGCCATTTGGGCTGTGTAGTGAAAGAAAATATTTCTCCGTTAATATATATTCAGTTTTCTTGAATATATGCCGTACTTGTCGCGAAACGCGAGATGTGTCATCGCGGCTCATTGCAGTCAACAGGCAGGAAAAAAGACTAACCGTCTCAGCTTCGCCTATGACGATCAGAAACGATAAAGGACATAGTGCAAACGATGATACACCCAGCGGAATCCGGGAGATAAAGACGAAACATTCAATGGGAAAAAGGACATGTTGCACTCATCACCGAAAACGATCGGTGGGAAAAAGGGAACGTTGCATGCATTATCAGAAATGAAAGGCAGAACTAGACAGATCAGCGAAATCTCATCTAGCAAAGACTCGCCATTCGGACAGCGGTAGCGACCAGGGACAGGCCCCTGGTGTGGAGCTCAGGAGAGCTCCGTATTAAGCGTCGCCCTTCAAGCGGTTCTCCCCTACGTGTAATCATCTGCCATCCGTAATATTGAATTCCTAACAACGCTTGTATTCTCTCTGATCAACACTCGTCTGCTGCAAATAGGGCCGCATCGGTGCACCAAATTACCGAACATAAGTGACTTCGTTTAATCATAAAAGTCACTTTTTTTTCTTTGTTCAGTACAGTACTTACTTCAACGGAAGACTGAGTGGTTTCTTCAACACTTCCTGAAGAATAAGGGCGTATATGTTAAAAGTCCTATATTGTGTTCAAGAGAAGTCCTAAAAAACATTCATCCGTCGAAAATTCGCGTTCGCCACAAGTAGGATAGATATTGGTATAGTTTTGCACCGAAAAAGTTCTGTTATTTCTTCGTCAGAAAAGCTCTTTTTATGACCCGACATTGCAAAACTGTGATCCGATCCATGTATGCATAGAATTTTTTCACCGAGATGTTTACAAGTCATCTCGAAGCCGAAGGGTATGGCATGTTGGGTCATCAGGAAGTGTGTTGAAAACAACTCAGGTATCTATCAAGCTCATCGGTTTTTTTTCGACCTCAGCTTCGGTGATTCCACCTCATCAGCCAAAATTTCAGCCTAGGTGATCCTCACGCTAGAACTACCGGACAGATGGGGTGACTCATAGGAACATACAAATACACACGATAGCAAAAAGGCTGCCTTCGTTCTTAAATTCAATGAAAATATATGAACGATCGCTGCAATATCTGAAGAAATGCAACAGTGTCAGAGAAGTAACTTTTTATAAGTGCGGGAGATTCGTCCATTACCGAGGACTTAGAGGAAGTTACCCATCCTTGTCCACCACCGATGCACTGAAGGATTCCTTGCAGTCATTTTCACTATTAATGTAATTGTGTGGAATGCTGGACATTGTGTGGAATGCTGGACATTGGTTGCGGTAAATAATAATTCATTTCGATCCATTTCAAAGCTCAGAAGGTTTGCGATGGCAAAGGGATAGGGTTGGGGGAGGGGCAGGAGGAGTGGGAGTATCTGTGCGCACAAAGGACGCATCGTTGATAAGCATTGACGTGAGTTAATTAATTAGTGAGATACCGCACGGTTCGATGGACTTTGCATGTTTATCATCGAGAGAAATTCTCCTTGCAGCAGTTTCTATCGCTTACATCAATTGTGGTGACGGGGTGAACCTTTCAGTCGTTTGCTGCTTCTACCATCGATCGCACTGTTCTCTTCATAAAATCACTTCAGTTTTCTCTGTGCTCGAATCTCAGTATATCTCATCGTTGCGGAAACACCCTTTCGCGTTCTCTGGAAGCACCACTCACCTAAGAATGTCTTTCTACACTTTTCACAAATGATATTTTCTACTGCGCCAACTACAAATTCCACGTCTATTTCTCTCCTCAAATGTGTATTTTTCGTCCACTCTATAGTGGAATGTGGAATAGTGCCTTTGCCATCTTGTTTTTCAACTTTATGTGCAAAATTCACATGTGATATTGGCACAGTCGGTGCTGCCAACGAAGAGATAGTTTATTTGGTCACCGTCAGAGGCATTATTGCTTGGCAGTTTTGCAAATTCCAGTTGTTCGTCTCCTCGATTGACGATCGTGACGTTTTTAAGGGACAAAGGAAAAACGGTTCATTGATGCAGCATACTCACTTGCAAATCCCTCAATTTTCACTTCTTAGCAGAGAAATGACTGCGGCTATAATCTGCATGATGACAGTTATTTCTGTTGTCGTTCCATTAGCATCCTTAGCCACTCTACTTTGCATTCTTTTGAATCGAGTGTTCAACCTTTACTTCTAAAATAAGACCGAAATAAAAGAAAACGAACACGTTTAATGCTTTTAGTAAAATGCTTTCGTTGTCATAATTCAATAACATTTCGTTGAATTAACAATTACTCCACCAAAATTTACTTAAAGTTTGTCGAAACTTTGTGATGACGACCTCATCAAACTAATGAGATCAATTTTTCACTTACGGTGCGAAAGAAACAAAATAGCCCGGGCGAAGAGCAATTCTGAAAGTGTGAGAGGAAATATACGGAAAGACTTTATTTATTGCCAGTGCTCCGAAGGAACTTTTGAATGGATGTGAGAGTGCGAGATCGACCACTAAAGCGGAGATTTCTCGAGCAGCAGATTTCTTTTCAGCTACCTCATGATAACTGCGAACAGATATGGGAATAACTATCGGCATGTCATTTAGCTCATTCAACCGCTAATCTCCACTCTTCGCAGTTTGATATCAACGCTTACAGGTCATGCTGTCGAAAATAACAGCGGTCAACGACGTGGAATTTCGTTCCCATTGGACGTTTATCATGGTATGAGCTTTCTTTCGATAAAAGCTGTTAGTGCGTACGTCCTATGATGACGTAGCATGCATGGTTGATTGCTTAACAAGCATGACACCTTCCTCAGCAAGCCATCTTCACGTGAACATGCAATGCGCGTCAAAACACAACATCTGTAAGAGCAGGTTGGCGAAATGTGATGCGAACCATGTCCACATAACAGTGCTCGAAAGGCAACACGAACATTCACATGCGCAGAAAACAGTTCATGAAGACAACGCATCAGAAAAAGAAAAGAAACAGGACAGTCTGCAGCAAGAGAAAAGGCTCGCTTCGACAGGCGATTAGTCAATCCGGGGATTCAAGAAACAGATTTACACTTAAGAATTCCCACCAAAAGATTCAGCCTTTGCCAGCGTTCACTTGAAGACACTGTTGAAACAAAGGCTTGCTGTAAGAATCGAGCAAAGCCTCACATAATAACAAGATGTGCTTTTCCGACACAGACAACTGACGATCACTGCAAACAACAACAGGAAATTCTGTAACTTAAAATCAAACACCACCTCAGAAGTGTCCCACCCATCCCATCGATCACTCATCTTTACGACTCCGAACGTGAAACTTGCTCAACACTCCTGCGGCAGTACAGAACACAGCCAAGCTCCCGGGCTCTCGCAGGAAACCTAAGAAAAAAGCTAGCATGCTTCCACCTCCACAATGAACTCCAAGGATGCTACTTTCAGGAAAACAATAGAAGCGAATAACAAGGAGCCAACGACAACCGGCTCGATAGAGCGTCACATGGAATTAACGAGATCCTAAACGTTCGAATTTTCCGACTTCGCTGTTTTCACCGATTCCGCGTCACTATTTCGCGTCGCATCGATCGACGGCTTAGCAGCAGAAAGAAACAGTGGACGCGGTTCACGACGGCGCTTTGAAGCGAAGCTTCTCGCGGACACATTACTTGGTGCTAACGAACTGCAATAAAATTCCCTGGTACGGTATATTTTATGTGCCTATAGATATCG
The DNA here is from genome assembly GCA_037576465.1 of Parascaris univalens. NCBI lineage: Eukaryota > Metazoa > Nematoda > Chromadorea > Rhabditida > Ascarididae > Parascaris > Parascaris univalens. The sequence goes on from CM075173.1 coordinate 219,713,053, forward strand.
ACTTCGAACGTCACCTCTGTGTAAGTTCTTCTCTGTGCTACGGACATAACTGCGTGAGAGTGTGCTTTTATACATCACCAAATGTGGGAACAAGGTATACGAAACAGATTTTCATGCATATTTGCGCACTTAAGCCGACTTGTGAACTGCAGATTTCTTCACACAGCCACTAGAAGGTGATATGTTTCGGAAATGCAAGCACTAAAGGTATTTTCTTCGAATACATTTTCGGTCCACTTATATTCGCCGTTTCACCTCCTCCTCGCGTAGGCCTCTCCCATGGTGCACACAGCATGATCAGTGCCTTTTCACCACAAGCGAATGCAGCGCCACTACACCCAGCAGTTCAGTTTTGATGCGTTTTTTCGGTGCTGCTGCAACGGGTCAAGCAAAATACATTTCATATATTCTAAATTGAGACCCCTTATGTCCCTCGAGGTTGGAGTTCCTCATAGAGTTAGGCAATCGGCTGAATAAAGATGGAACCAAACGCACCACTTTGTGATGATCCTTCTTTTCAGTGTTGTCGTTGATTTCGAGAAAAGTCATCAGACAGAGTCATTGTAACTACCTCTTTCGTTGACGCAAAAGTCTCAATTTCGATATAGTTCTTTGAAGTTCCTTAGCGCAGTTCTTCTCATCTTCAAGCCCACAACTGCTTCGTTCCCCAGGTGTTAACGTTGTGTTTCCATATCCACTGGATATCTCCCTCCCTCCTACATCTATTAAAGAAATCTGGTAGCACAGTGATGCCATAGCTAACACTCACTAACAAATGAATCTTTCCTCGCCCTCCCGAAGAAGAAGCGAAAATGAGCGTTGAGTTCACGTCGAGCCAGGTCTTTCATTCAAGCGACGCTTGAAAAACTGCTGCAATATTGGGACACATTTATTGCTTCCTAAGCGTATCCCTGCAAAAGCATTCAGGCTTTTGCTGGATCTCCAGAGTACGCGGACGTCTGCTCATTTATGATGTCGTTGCACCGAATCCTCGACATTTTACCAAAACAGAATATGCTTCTCGCACCTCAAATACGTCTCCCACTCTACATACAACATATTTGCAGGTTCGGATTTAATAAAGTGCTACATTCCGGTGTTGGGGACACAGTACCATTATTATTCTTTGCATTTCCGCTTTTTCATATGAATAAATAAACAGAGATTACTTTATTAATGAGAGGAATCAGGGAAAGCTGTTAGGGGAGTGTAATCATAGCAAGGAAAGCTCCAACATAAATCATTTTCTTCATCAAAAACGCAATGGATGGAACTGTCGAAAGGTTGAGACTTCTAAAGCAGGTCGTACAGCCTACTCCACAATCTTCAAGTTCTCAGTAATCTGCCTCATTTTCCAGCAGCTAACCACCGCCACACTTTCACAAACTTCCGGAAAGTAAAGATACAACAATATGTCAAAGGTCGAATCGAAAACTCTCAAAATAGCACTGTCTTTTGCGTCATAATGGACTCCACTTATTCAAATCGTCGTAGCAGTATCAAGTAAGGTAGGTGCTGAGTACGCAGCAGAACAAGAAAATCCGACTACGTTTTAGCACCATGGCATATGCGGATTTATTTTCCATTCTCACGTGTTTCACAGCGTTTGCCACGTTCAAACCTACTAGTACGCCTGGCTTCGCTGAATCGCTCAGTGAAATTTCCACACAGGTTGAGGGAACCTACGAAATCTGAGCCGTTTCTGCGCATTTAAGGGTCGTTTATTTCGAAGCGGCGGCAAAATGCTCAACACTGAAAAAAGCGATGTAGAAAATGAGTGCAGTGCTCAAATTCCGCTTGCCGCTCTTTCACTGTCCGTCATACATCCGCAATCAAAAGGCCTTATATTCTACAGGGTCCCCGTTAAATTTCCTGGTTAACGATCTTTGTTTTTCCTGCATATTGTTTTCCGAGGTGAGCACCTTCTTCCCCTTCCTACTTTAGGAGGCAGTCAGTTTTCAAGCGGCCATTTTTTGCAGTGGCCTCAAAAGTTAGGTGTTTGGGTCTACTAGCAATATGTCCTCTGAGTGAGATCATCCATATAAAGCAGCAATAGAAGAGATTTACTTATTTAGATACAATGTTCGGTTCGAAAGTTGAGTTTTGCCATGCAAACCTCTGTTTCTGTTTCGATGCAGTGCCCACATATTTTGAGTCTTCCTCATGCTGTTGGACTGTTCTTCCTTCGACGAACATGCCACTGAGCGGAATGCCTATCGAGTAGATGGCACAGTCCTAGCCTGATTCAGGGGCTTTTTATTCGGACGAAATTTCACGGTGGAAGTTGTGAATTCCTTTTCTTCTCTGCATTCTCTGCTCGGGGATGCCGCAGGATAGCGTTCCAGCACCTCTTCTATTTCTGCTTTTATATGGACGACCTCTCAGAGGACATATTAAGTTTCTGCAAGCTTTATGCTGATAACCTGAAAATATTCAGATCTCCCACTGAGCTCCAACTCGCCTAAAACGTATTCCGTCAGGGCACGGTATCATTAGATAAGTGGTCAAGGCCATGGCAACTCGGTAAATCCGCTGAGAAATGCTTTGTGTTGCATTTAGATTTGTTAACTATGGGTTCATTTGGCTCCGATGTTCCTGCAAAGGAAACGATGGAACGTCTAGGTGTTTACGAAGGTGGACGTTGGCTAACACAATCACCGCGTTAAAATTCCGCGGAGGGCTGGTCATACTACGAATTGTACTCTGCGTGCCATGCAGTGCAGATGCTAGGAAATTATCGGGAAGACCTCATCGGTTTTTGGCGCTCCATTCTGGAACAGTGTAGTCATATTTGATTGCCGTTCGTGAAAGGGGATATCGAGCTAATTGAGGGAGTTCAACAGCGCTCCACTAAGGTGGCTTTTGGAGAGGCTTTCTGTGGACTGTTCCAGAATAATGTCAAGCAGCGGTTTCGGACTTTCGGTTTCAAATCGCTGGGACAGCGCAAAGCTCAGTTCGATTTAGGTTTGTGTTGGAAGTGCCGATCGTTAAAGAATTTTCGGGCACTCCTTTCGAGAGCGGCCCAATAAAGTTAGCCAAAAATAAAATCAGGTGAAACGAACACCGGATTCCTGACATGCTCGTCGGCCATCAAAGGTTCGAGAGGAATTGGCATAAATTAGCGTAAATGGATCCCCTCTCCCTCCCCCCCCCAACGAGGCAGAAATCATTCCCTTGCTTGAAGGCATCGCAAGCATTTCTAGAAATGAAGAAGTTAAGATTTCAAGTGACGCGGAGACAAGATATGCATGTCCTGTTCTGTTCCTCTTCTTGCAAAAATGTACTTGGGAACAAAAGCAAAAATAAACAAAACAGCAAAAGACTCAAGGGATTTCACTCGCGCACATGTGTGACTGCAATTAGCATAGATCTCTACTACACCGAGGTATGACGTGGAACGCAGGTTGCAGTACCACTACCACTGTGAACTGCTTTATCACTGAGGCGCTCGCTTGTACGCAGTGCGGGTGCTTGTCGAGTTTCTCGGGGTCAATACTGATCGGGGATCTTCTGTCAAGGCGAGTTGCTTACGTGCCGTTCGCGTTATTCACCGGTCAGAGAGTGAGTATGAGTCTTTTTCAAATTGTCAGCCGAGCATGCTTTTTCTCTCGTTGAGGAAATGTATTCGTTCATTGGGTGGCCCCCAGTGTGAGTACCTAATCGAGAAGGGCTCATTCGACGCTTGTACAACATCCTCCGAACGATATATATTTTGCGTAATATAGACAGAAATGATGGGTATCCAACTGATTTCTTTGCATGAAGTTTTCCTAGGTTCGTTAGAATATTAAACGCATTCTAGGTCGACCTAGAATACGTGTGCTTATATGTGTACCACTCCCCTTCCGCTCCTTCCCTACTCCTCTTCCTAATTCAGACGAGTCATACCTGCGTGTTGCAGAATTTCCAAGGGATGGATATAGTTGTCGGTAGTTTGAGGAAAATCTCCATGAGAAAAAGTGTTTGGCACTCGTTCTCCTCAAAAACGGTAACTCACGCAAGATCGTGACTTGTATGATACAGCCTTCCCCGGTTATTTCAGTGCTCGGATTCTGAGCGCATCACGGGGAAGCGATCTTTTGAGTGCTGTATGTGGCAGTAACTTGTGGCCGCAACAGTGAAACAACAATTGAAATTAATTCGGCCACCAGCGTTCAACAGCGAATTATATATGAGGGCGCTTTGCGGCCTTTCCGAAGAGCATCTTTGCATCCCGCATTTTCTCGACGACTTGTCATTTTCCGGTTAGGTGCTTGGAACTGCCTCTGGCTCGGCAGTTCTCAAATTCGGTTTTGCTGGTAGACTGCCAGGTTTTAGCGTACACAGTGACTGCTACAGTTTCAGCTGGATGAAGCGCCTAGGCTCTTAAGCGAAATCTACATTTTACAGTTTCGGAATCGCCGGACAAGTGCGGTTTTCCCTCATATATTTACATATTTGTATATATAGTATGAGAAAACAAGCTTAGTAATATAAAGTTGAGAAAATAATATAATATAAGAGTATAAGAGTAATATAAGAGTTAGAGTTTAGACAACAATATAAGAGTTTGGACATCGGCAGCGGCAAGGCCCCTATAAGAAACGGACTTTAGGGAGTTGCAAAGTCGAGTGCTATTCACCTTGGGGACATCCTGGGTGAAATTCTCCAGTAACATGGCTGTCTATGGAACTTCGGTTTTGGAGAACTGAAGTTAAGTCAATGTTACACCTCATTCGACAGTCTGTAAAAACACGATTACTGCGATTAGACGTGGACCTGCCGCAGGGATTCCTATTAACTTCTTGACCTATCGTTAGGCAGAAAGTCATGCTAAAGTAACAGACAGGAGAAGAGAGGAGGGTATGACAGTTTCAGCACCACATTTAGGACAGCTGTGAAATAATCCACCATTTTTTTAGTGCTGAGTGAGCTTTGCTTTTCAGGAGGTGATCGTCATGATACTGTGTAGGATTGCATCCTGTTCAGCTCCGATGCGAGCATTCTTCTTGCCAAAGGCTCTCGTTTCGGTAATCTTCGATACCTTATTTCGCTGGAAACAGTCACTCGAGAAAGATGAAACTCTCATATTGATGTTGTTTAAAACTCACTCCAGGGTGCTTCAACAGGTGCAAAGGCGTAATTGCGTTTCTGAAATCAGTATGGTGTCGTCAGTATCCGGTTCATTATTCAAGCGGGTGGTTGTTAGGAACCGATGGTGGTAGTCAGTGAAAAGTATTTAATGCTCGAAATGCCATTGTCGAAGGACTGAGGGAAGTTATTTTCGATCAGGGGATCGGAAATAATTACAGCAGGTATGAGTACATTTAACTGAGGAATGTGTCGAGAAGTAACTCTCTGAAAAGGTAATGTTACATTCATCACACCTCATTTGAACGCGTTTTAAGAACAGCATCGACGATCATCCTTGAAAGCAACAGGTAATTAGTGACCAGGTCGAGGTTCTGCTTCAAATGCTTAGATATTTGCGAGCTTGGTGATCTCTGCGAGCGAATCTTGGCAGTGGGATGGTCCCGACATGGAAGTGGAGTCAGGAAATACCTCTCGTGCGCACAGCCTGCATTTCGACGGTCCCATCCTTTCTCGGCAAAGCGGACAGAGGGGATTTGACTGGGCACTACTTTGTTTATTGGGCGAAGTAATTGAGGTGACAAAAAGTTGTTAGGTGAAACGTCCCTCGAAATGACCAAAAGAGGGTGCGGTCTGCTTGGACGTGGAACAAAAAAACGGTTTTCCAAGGCTTTTTGAAACTGCTCCAAAGTGCTTGAAGTTGCAAAAAAGCGGCAGAGGCACAAGAGGAGACGGTGTGGAAGTGAACTTCGCCAAGTATTTAGAAATCTGTTTGCTGAAAATCGCCATTCGTGGAGGTTTCTGACTGGATGGGAGCCTTTTTTCCTTGAAACGAGTACAGACAAGTCAGTTACCCGTCATACAATATTCTATTTCGAAATTAGTTCCGCTGCTTCACAAACATTCAGAACGTGTGCTTTTTCCATCTGACCGCCATCAATGTAATTAAAGCACTGGATTTCATAAGATGTATTCACCGCAACCAATTTAAGGATGCAATGGATGGGCTGAGTAAACTCACTTCTGAAGAGAATTTGAAGGGTGAGGGAACGCCGTGACTAAGGGTAGAGGATCGACGTATGGGGCAGAGTTCAATGAAGGATTTAGGCGCTAGTCTCCAAACGTCATTGATATTGGTCGTGTTGAGACGAACGAGTAGACCCCACCCAAATAGTGAACGCAACGATGCAATGTTGGTATCTATGATCGTCAACGATACATTTTGCAGCGGTATGGTCTTTCACCCGTCCATTCTATCGCTGGTTTTGCACTGTTTTTAAGTGACACGAATGCGTTCCTGTTTTGTCACGCATTACGGGATTATCGTCATCCCACCTCTGCATCACTAACCCGAATTCTCCGGCTGGTGTCACTGTGAGTCATCTCAACGTTGCAGTTTTTCTGCGACTTAGCGCTGCTTTAGAACATTCGTTTTCAATCGACCATTGCTCAGACGATAAAGGTGCAGACCCATATCAAGGAAGTTCGTTCGAAGGCCGTACTTGGCGGTGGTAAGAAGAGAATCGAATCGCAGCACAAAAGAGTGAGTCACTTCTGTTTGGTTATTTGAATAGTCCTTACTTATATGCGATATGTTAGGCGCGAAAAATGTCGCAGTGTGAAGTGAGCAAGAACTGCAGAAGAAACATTGCGATAGCATGTTGACCATAGCAAGCAGGCCAGCTTAAAGAAAAACGTTTAAGGGGCGTTGATCGCAGACATGGGCTGGATGAACTTAGGGAGTAGGGGTCACATTATTCGAGAAAAGTAAGCACGTGCAAGATGGAAAGAGGTTGAGCGGGCAGAAGAATGTGTCTCCTAATTGCAGAGTCTTGTAAAACAAAGAGGATAACAAGGTGCTCTGTTTTGTGCCCGTAAAAAGATATTGAAGAAAGCTTCAGCGACTATCGACTGTAGTCGATTTCCAGCAGGATTATCTTAGTTTTTCTACTAAATTTGCTTTCAAAAGGAGTTCAGGTTTTCGCTTTGCATAATTGATAACGTACTTCAGTTTGTCATTCGCAGAAAAATTTCGGGAATGGGCGTTTAAGTTAATATGTGTGGACACCTCTTTCACTGCAAGTATGAACCGTTAGCTATCTGAGAGCTGTTTGTCACGGTCGCTTTATTATTACATAATAAACGTAAGCGTTGAGGAGAAGAAGGAATGGATTTTGATGCCCATTGATCTCGTTCCGAATTAGTGAGTGAGCTACTAAAAGAGGTCTGCGGTTATCAATGTTCTCTCATTTTTCATCCATAGTACCATTAAAATATTTGAACGAGCCTTAAAGAATTTCATCAGCACGCCAACTGCGTTCACTGTAGTGTGAGACGTCCATGTGTAGCATTTGTGTAAGGTTGGCAGTGGACAGTGTGAGTTCTTAGTTGAAGCAGTATATGGAACAGTGGTCAGCGATTAGCGTCTAAAATTTGATAGGTGGGAACGGACGGCCGTTTTAAATAAATGTATCCGTTTCAGCAACTATAAATTGGGCTTCTCGTCTAAGTGTCTGTACTTCTGTTTCATTGAGGGACCAACCCGGAACTTCTCCACTTAGTTGTTTTTGACCTGAAAAACTAGCAGCACAAAAGAGCCCAACATTCTGCACTTTTAATTAGTTCCTATAAACTCCCGAAAGCTTTTAAAGCTAATTTTGCCGCTACCAACTTTCTTCCTGCTCAGCGTTTTCTCGGGAGCTTAGGTTATGTCGCCGCCTGAAAACTTTAACATGCATGCGAGTTTCTTACTTCCTTCACTGTAGTGCATGACGGACGTGTTGCAGTTATTTTGGAATCCCAGTTTCAGCCTATGATATGCACTGTAGGTATTCCGTTCTAGTTTCCGTCATCGGCTGGTGGTGATATTTGCGTTCTGCTTGTGACTTGAATTTTGTGATCTTTGTATGTCATTTGACAAAAGCTGTTGAAAGAATTGTGAGGTGATCTTCCTCCGAAGAAAGCTAATAGAAGCTGGAGTGGATCGTAATGTTCATATTTGTTTTCAGGGAAAGTTGACGGCTCGCGAGCGCATAAACCTTCTTCTCGATACGAATTCATTCGTTGAGTACGATTTGTTCGTCGAGCACAAGTGCCACGACTTCGGCATGGAGAAGCAACGAGTACGTCCGTTCTCTGTTAAAAGCCGATCGGGCAGTTGCGTGTATCCAAAAAATCGAAGTTTTCGAGTTGCTGTGGTTGACGCTATTATGCGCATGCTGAGTGCAGAGTACGGAAGTGGTGCCTACGCAGTGTGGTGCACGAGTTCAGCTCCGTTTGCGATTGGCAAGTGGGGCAACCGTCGTTCTATGCAGTAGTGCCAACTTGCCAAATATTTCCTTTGTTTCTTTTATGATAATTTGGGAATGGCTGTTAGAATTCAAAATTGTTTGTCACTTTCGGGGGCACAATTACACATTTGCAGTTTGCGGGCGACAGTGTTGTGACGGGTCGCGGAACGATCTCTGGTCGTACGGTGTTCGTTTTCTCGCAGGATTTCACTGTGTTCGGTGGGAGTCTGTCGTCGGCGCATGCTGACAAAATATGCAAAATAATGAAGGTAAGAGCCGATCGTTTTCATTCACATTTCAGATTCCTGCAACATTCCACTCTGAGCGTCCGTTGAGAGAGACGTTATTATTCGTCCCATCTTCCTCGCACCCGGGGTCCTTTAACTTTCGAGGCACTTATTGCTTGCAGCGTATTTTTTTCCAGCTTTCAAGAATTGAATGAGTGTATCTCCAAGATTCTGAGATGGAGGAGCGAAGATGCAGCGGATGAATGATTAAGGTGAAAGCAGTGACCGGGAGGGCAGTGAAGCTGTTATAATTTTTACCGTCATCTGCTCATCGGAAAAATGCTGACTATGAGCTTTTTGAGAACACCTCAGATTTCCACGTCATTAAAATTCTGTCACTGCACCTCCGTTGGCTTCAAAAAGAGATATTTGTTGTTTTGTTCGTGAATGCTTCTTTCAGTCGAGTTTCACACGCCAGACAGCATCTCATTAGACGAAATTTAAAATTAGTTAACTGAGTGTGTCTGAGCAGTGTACATTTATAAACTGAAGTGCATGTACCCATTCCACTGGACAAGTAATAAATCTTATGGTTCCTGAGGAAACACAGCATTAGGTGTTTCGCATTGTTGTTGAATATTTTTATAAATTGATGAAGGGTATGGAAAACTTCCTTTCATCAGTTGATGAGAAGGGAGGAAGCAGAGCGATCGTAGATTCCACTATGAGGAGAGAGTTATAATTGGGCAGCAAGCAGGGAATCGAGCTGAAAATGCTGGTCGCTGGAGAGCGTCGAATGTGAGCCACCAAAATAGGCTCATTTCTATCGATTTTTGCCCTTACTTTCGACTGTCGTTTCCAAAGAGGTGGTCTTTTTTTCAAAGAGCTAATTAGTACCCGAGAAATCGGCCAAGAATAGTGGAGGATAAAATTTCTGGAGGGGGGGGAGCGGTTAACCAGCAGTCGCATTAAACACTCCGCTTGCAGCGATCTCCAGAATTTGAGAGGTCCTTTGACCCGTGGCAATGTGGAGGTTTGCTGGTGCTATGTGTATAATTCGTTGTAGCAATAGCTTCATTGCTTAGATTATTAAATGCGCCGACTCTTGCATATTTTCGTTCATAGAAATATTCTGAACGTTTAACTGCAGGCTGCGTTAGAGGTGGGTGCGCCGGTGGTCGGCCTTAACGACTCGGGTGGTGCGCGCATCCAAGAGGGTGTCGATTCACTTGCCGGATATGCCAATATTTTCCAGGCACGTCTTTTCATCTGCAGTGATTCTGCCATCAATTTTGCATTTAGTCGCCACTAGATGATCTGTCGTTTATACAAAATCTTGAAATAGAATGTCTCAAAATTAGCGCTTATCCTTTTCTCAAGGTCCTGATTTCCATGCTTAAAGCGGCGTCCACAGGATATCTAACTTCACATCATCTGAGGAGCATCATTAGTGTCTGGCAGCAGCGGAGAGGAGCACTGATCTTTCGGCACTAAGGCTTCCATTTTACAGTTGTTCTTTGATGAAATAAGCCGTTCTAACCGGTCCGATTCTTTTGGTCTGTTTAAGGGAAAACCGTGATTCATCTTTTTTCTACCTTCGGGATTCGATTGTTGCCATCGAATACTTGGACCCAATTTGAAATTCGTGTATACCATTATATGATTCAGTGCGCATAGTGCGGTGATTGATGTGCAATATATGCGAATAATATGCCAGTGAAATTTCAAGACTACGGAGTCACCGGGGGTGTGTTGTTTAAAGTTTATTTGGATGTTGGTGAGATGACTACCGAAAATTAACCGTTGGAATCGATTTTTTTGCGTATTGGAAAAAACCCTAAACTCATAGCGGTTTGGTGAAAACCCGTTTGTAAAATATTACTGGGATATTCCCGGCGTTTAAGAGAAGAGATATGCGGAAGAGTAGCAGAGGTGGTGCTAAGTGGATTGTTTTTCCTGAAAATGTGATGGAATATAGCGGTAGGAAGCGGCGTTTCGAAGGTTTAGGAAGAGTATTGCAAATGCGGCTGCGTTTGTTAAGGGATTAATAGTATTTCTTCAGTTCGAATTGAATAGGCAGGAGTTTTTACGGGTTTTATATTGTCGTGAACGTCTCGAAGGACATGGTAAAGTGGAGACGGCAAGTAGCGAAAGATAAGGAAACGAGATTCTATAGAACTTTAGAATTTGATGAGGCTAGAGAGCATGCGATTGTAACGTCTGGTGCCGCGGGTCGTTTTCTATAAAGTTGGATGCGGATAGGTGGGTGATATCACAGTCGTTACTTTTTCTTCGAAAATATCACAACTGCAGAAAGTGGGCAGCTACTACAAAATCTGAGAGCTGAGAGAACTGTAGAAGCGGTAACTGCAGCTGCTCGCAGACCCATTCTTCTCACTTCTGTTGCTCTTGCGATAACTGCAAGAAAATCTAACTGCGGCGTAAGCCGCGACACCTCTATTTCCTTACGAGACTGTAGTGGTTTACTTGAAATTCGGGTTTTCTCACCTCTTGCTTAGTAGCAGTAAAACGGTAAGGAAATGCAGCAGGGCCTTTGTCAGCAATCGATTAATTTTTGGGTAATGTTGAGCGCATCGCGAATGATACTGAATTATTCTAAGCGTAAAAAACACTCACAGTATTGTTATGGCTTATGCTTGCTAGATAATGCATATAATTGCACCCATGTGAAAAGTTCATTGAAAAATTACGGTCCTATTGTTTTTTGGAAACTGATGAGTTCTGCGGGATCATGCTGGCAAAATGTGATTCTGGATTGCAGCTGCCTAATTTTGTTCGCTGTACTCTATTACTGAATTGTTGCAACCGAATTAAACGACGAATGTAATGACGCTTTTTTTCAGGCGAATGTTATGTCGTCGGGAGTTATCCCACAGATTTCGCTCATTATGGGGCCATGTGCTGGCGGCGCGGTTTATTCTCCAGCGTTGACAGACTTCACTTTTATGGTGAGGGACACCTCCTACCTGTTCATTACTGGGCCGGATGTGGTAAAAGCGGTCACCAACGAGGAAGTCACGCAAGAGCAGCTCGGTGGGGCCAAAACTCATACCACTACCTCGGGTTCGTCCTTTATCCGCGTGGGAATAGTTTCTTTAGTGATAGAACATGTTTGAAGTTTTCACCAATTGGTTTTTGTAACTGAATTCTAAGTCTCAGCTACTGTGTCCACGAAGATACTGTCAAAATGAAATCTGTTGACGTTTATACATTACAAACATTCATATCTACCGGCTACGGCAGATTCGCCGACAGACGGGACAGTTCCATGTTTATTTGGCATGACAATTGGCAGTTATTGGCTAAGTATTAATAAATCTAAAATAAATTTCGCGGAGATTGCTGTCGGTGCAGGATATATATAGACGGTCATCGGCGGTTATCACAAAAGAATTCGCAGTAGGGTGGAATAATTTTCCGGCGAAGAAGTGAACGCTGCGAAAATAACTGAATTGTGCACAGGATATCAGTGCATAGATTTTGACCGGCTTGAAAGATAATGATATTTCATTGTGTGCGTATTGCTTAGATCAGAGCAAGGCAGTGAATAAGTCGCTTACTTTATGTAGAGGTGGATAAAGCTGTGTGCTTGAGGTGCAGTGTGAAGAAGGTTAAGTTCTAGAATACTCTTTATGTTGAAATGTTCAGGCGTTGCACACGGTGCATTCAACAACGATATCGAAGCACTTCAGAATATACGTGACCTCATCAACTACCTCCCGCTCTCGAATAGAGATCCGGCTCCTGTTCGGGTATGCGATGACCCATGGTGAGTCTTCTAATCTTATGGATCACTGCTTCGCACCTGGCCTCACAAAGGCAGCAACTCGTTCTACTGTTCAGTGGTGGTCTCGGATTGACGTTTTTCGTGATAATGCTCAGAGGCCTCATTTATTAGATCAGAAATGACGATGAATTAGCAGACCGCAGGACTGTGGACAGTTTAAAAAAAAAACACTGTGATAAGTGCTGTGTGGACAAGAATCCCCGATGACTGTTGAGAGCTCCTTGAAAGTAGATGACAATGACGGATACTCAGATAAACTTTTTTTTCTGTTTAATTGGGCACAAAACGAAGTCGGTCACCAATAGGTGAATTCATTACAAGCGCATTGGTGAATTTCCATGGGAGATCGTATTGCAGTCTCTTTATATATACAGGTTCAGTTGGTGGATGCGGGACTGCTTTCCTCCTAAGCAGATGCAATTCTGCTGAATAAGAATTTGTTTTCGGTCAAACAAAGATTAATGCTTGAAGACTTATATTCAGTAATCTATATGTGGCAGAGCGGGACGTGTTGGCACCATCTCACAGGTTCACGGTGAATATTTGTATAGATATAATAAAGATACAAACGATTACTCGAAACGTAGTTGATGACGAGAAGCAGGACGCGACATGTGTGACGAAACTGTTGAGACGGTGCACGTCTCCAGATCAGGCCACTTTTTGGTTCTCTTTGAGCACGCTAGTGATGAGGTTGAGCTCGGGAAACCTCAGATGCCTTTCTCAGCCATTCGTCATTTCTGCTGGGTACTTCTGACCTCGCATTTCATTTATTTCGCCTGCTTCCTTGTTCCTCATTTCTGTCCGTCGCTTTTTCATTTGCACTATTGATGCGTGATTTTCCGATCCTCGCTGGCACAGCTGAGGTGGTTGGCCTCCTTCTGTCGTCCAGCAGTCCCAGCGGGACGCCATGATGGTCTATGCGAATATACTGAGGTCAAGATTTTGTAAGGAACATGATAGTCAGACTTAATTTTTCTCACCTCTCTTAACTAACGTCTTTGACCGTGATTAACACAAGACATAGTTGACACAGTCAGAGCTGCACAATTGATTAAAAATAGCAGAAAAATTTACAGGCAGCTTAAAGCAGCAAAATGGGGTCCCCGTTATCTTCAGAAAACGCAGTTTTCGTCATAGCACTTTTATAGTGGTCTGCTTCATTGCAGATGCTGCTACAGTTTTCGTGAAAGGTGCTCTTGTCACTTCTGATCAGTTGAGGCCAATCATTGTTGCCGAGCTCATATCGTGCTCTGTCAAACGAACAGTAGTGATTACCATTCGAGGCTTCTCCCGCATCGTAAGCCAAATGGCCACAGTTATTTTGGACAGAATAAAATTTTGATTATAAGCAAAAAAAGAGAAAAGAGAAGATCGAATTTTACTCGGTAGAGATTGGCAGTTGTTAGTCTCCCGATAGGACCATGGTCGTTGATAACCATCAAAAACAAGAAACCACAAAGGAACGGAGTTCGCTTTTGTTCCGTATGTGCGCAATTGTGATGGCAATCATGGAGATCGGAAGTGACCAGGCATGCCAATTGACCTTACTGATCGCATCCCGCATACTCGTCGCGCTGAATTCTTCCACTCTCACGAGGCATGTTAGTGATAAAGAGGCTTTCGGCAGTTCAATACATCAGTACATATGAACGCAGTAAGTATATTGTGCCAGTTCGAGGCAACGAACTCGGGATCGTATAAACGTTCAGATCCCGAGTCCGTTGTCGTGAAAGCCGATGCTGTCCTCTATCTCGCACCCTTAGATCTCCTCTCGCGTTTAACATTCAGTCACATACTATATCAGGTCTAGCTTCTAGAGGAGGAACAAATAGTGTGAGCATGCAACATAACAAGGCAAAGGTGTTGGAACAATGGAAAGGTTGGAATTCATAAGAACACGGTAGGCTAGTCGCTTTAACAGTGCCGGTCGCGAAGCCCGCTAGTTGCAGCCTTGTGCATTCAGTTCAGCCGCTCGTTTTTCATTTTTCAGCGTGTTAAAACGCTCAGAAAGAGATGATTAATTGGGAGGAAGTTATAGATAGGAAAGCAGTGAAGTACACAGCAGTGTACTTCGCCGCCATAACTTTTGCAGTTCGTAAGTTGAAGATTTCTGTTGAAGAGGAAATACATCAGAGCATAAATATGGAAGTGACGTTTTTAGAGAATGCATTTGCAGGGGCATCAAAGGATGGGGTTCAGAATTGGCGCTTGATGAGTGATGATGATAATAAACATCAAGTGTTCAAATGAAGCTCTGCGACTCAAGCACTAATGAAACACTCGATTATGCACTAGTAATCGGAAAGCCTCAGCCTTCTTGCGAAGCACATAAGAGAATCCGATTACCTCCTGGAGAGGGTTGTTGAAACTTAATGCTATGAATCCACTTTGCTTTGCTCTGTGTTAGCCAGAATCGGAAACCAAGGGAGGATAAAGTGACCTGGAAGTAATTGCAATGCTCTGGCACCGTTTGTCATTCTCCCAGCACCGTTTGGCGTTATATCTGTTATATCCTGCTTTGCATTGCACAGGCAGTTGTTATTGAGTTCGGGAAATCTAGGAAGAAATAAAAGTACAGACATTAATATAGGAGAATCTAAAGGACAGTGCTAAAGTGTCTAGGTTACAATATCGTGAATATGGAAGCCGTTAAGTGTTGTCAGTAGAAGGCGATCTAACCTTTGCTTGATTTTTGCACCAATGATTAGGTAGTCTTACAACATGTACTTATCTGTTTTTTAAAAGGGATGGTGATTATATCTTGTTTTCATGCCTTTCCATTTCATTTGAATGGGTATTTTTGAGGGATCGCGACGTGTTTAACTTGGATACGGTGGTGCCACTGGAAAACACAGCTTCTTATAACATGCTTGATGTAGTATATGCATTGGTCGACGAAGGGGACTTCTTCGAAATAATGCCTGACTACGCAAAAAACATTATCGTTGGGTTTGCGCGGATGGATGGACGTACTGTGGGCATCGTTGGAAACAACCCCAAGTATGCTGCCGGTTAGGGGCTTTCATCTATACAAAATCAGGCGCTTTCGTAGAGAAGACTAGTTTTCTGACCTGTCCAAAAGATTGTGATTACAAGTGCACTGTCAACTTGAGACAGAAATGAAAATTGCCGCTACCTGTCGTCATTGACACCTAATTATGCACCGATATTTTATATGTTCAGAATTCTAGGCGACTTTCCAGTTGCTTCGCCCAGCTCATCTACGCTCCAACTTATCGTCACTCGTTTAGCTGTGCACGGCGGCCAAACATCTTAACATTTCTTAAAAGTTGTCTAATTTCCTTTGACCCGTCAGTTGTGGCATTTCGAATCCGTTAGCACCAACAAAGAGACATCAAAAGTAGAAATGGTACTGATGCATCCAAGGCCGGTTTTTGATCTTCGCAGTTGAAGGTAATAACCTCAATTGTCAAATCAAAATCCTTCGTTCATCAGACGTCAGGTGGTGTGGATTAGTAGGTTATGAATTCTTCCTTTTTGAAGATCTCTTCTATTTCTGCTTTTATTTAGAAGGTCAGTTCATAACAGCGATTTTCCGAGTTGCCTCTAGATTATCCTTTTTGACGACTAACGCAAGCTGGGTGATCTTTTCACTTAGCAGTATAAGTCGCCATAACTTAGACCACAGCTTCAATTGTTTCTCTGTGTGGCGACTTGGGTCTTCGTTGAAGCCCTGTTTTGGAGTACGGTGGGGTCTACATAGGTCTTGAGTAATCGTAGAATTATCATAGGTAGATACGTTGCTGTACGTGTGGTCCGCAGTGAGGCGCGATAAGCTTGACATAACAGAACGCGAACTAATCGCTGATATTTGCGCATGCAGCAGCATTTACGAATAATGGTGGGTCCCACGCCGTCCTCAGGTCCCATTGTTTTTGCTAACAAATCGTAGAGGAAGAGCAGTGGCGAGGTGATGTCGTTGTTGATATTGACCACGAGTTTAATGAGGAACTTGAATAGCTAAGGATATGCTGTTATTGCCAAGAGTCCGCGACTTCCCGAAAAATACCTGGAGACGTCGATCAAGAGGGGTACAGCATATTACCAGGGGTATTGGACTGGGCATTACCGCGGTCCTACCCAGTCTCACTTTACAGGTTCTCTTTCATCAAGTCTTTGCACTTCAGATAGAATGAAAGTTTGACGGTGCCCTTCCGCTGTAAGTTTAACTAATTTTTTTCAAAAGTTCTTGGCCAAAATTTTCCTTCCATTTCGTTGAAACTCTTCCGAAGTTTTATTCTGCCGCAGTCGTCTATGTTTTACGGAATTGTTTCGCTTTTTGCGATCAGAAACAAACAAAGCTTTTCTTGCTGATCATGATAGCTTTCACTACTGTCTTAAATCTTTCTCATATTAACACAGTTCTGCGTAGCTTCCAGAATTCGAATGTTCGCTGACGAAGAGTTAGTGAGGATGAACGCCATCTCCATTCCGATGTTGCTCAATGCTTTGATGGTTAGAGCATCCCAAACTGCGAAGAAACTGTTCAAATATGGGCGATGATTATCAATCTGCTGCGTTAGTGAGAATTCCAAAAATAGTTTTCGTTCTTCATGAACAGAATTTCATCTGCTCACTTGCAGAAAAATACAAAAAAATAGTGTGCGTTTTCAGTGACAACAAGTTGTACAGTTATGCTGGTAAAATGTCCAATAGAAGTGATGGCTGCATGGATCTTGCGTAGTTATGAATGAGATGTGAGCGAGAATGCTATTACAGGTTGTTTGGACATCAACGCCTCAGTGAAGGGTGCACGATTCGTGCGTTTCTGCGATGCCTTCAACATTCCACTTATCACTCTAGAAGATGTCCCTGGTTTCTTACCAGGTTGGTCCTTTATCATCTGTTTGCCGCCGCATCTGTGTTCCTATATGTGTATATATTTAAGCTGATATTGTGGGCTGACTGTAGGCAAGCATAATAAATTCGGGTAAAACGCTCGAAACGTATGATGACGCAGTTTGCTGTGTAGGAGTTGATCGGGTTGCTTCTGTGCGGGCTATGGGCAGTTTTATCGAACACAGAAGCATCAAGAACAGTGACGTTTTGAAGGAACTGCGCAGGAATATGGCGGGATAATCCGTCAAGGGGCGAAGCTTATCTATGCGTACGCGGAAGCAACTGTTCCGAAAATCACTGTCATCACGAGAAAGGCCTGCTGCTTTTTCGTTCTGTGTTATTGTTGGATATTTTTCTTTTCCAACTACCAGGTATTTTAGCATATGGCAACTGCTGTCATTAATATATTGCAGCATGCCATCTTTTTTCATAACTGCCAATATTTTTTAGTTTAACATCTTCCATAACCACAGGATAGTGAATGTTATGCTTTCTTTTTTCGTAATTCAGATGTTTGACGAAATGCCGCATTCCTTAACAGCCGTTACATACTTTCTGGGCTATTATAGAAATAAAATTTTCAGCCCTACTTTCGTTTTTTAGGATTCAACAATTCGCTATTTTTTCAGGCATTGATAACGGACAACCTCAGTCATCGAAAATTACGTTTAAACAGAGGGTTCGTTGTGGGAAAGCGGCCGATATACAACTCTTTCACATTTTGCGCAAAAATTTAGTTCTAGGAAAAGAACGTTTATACTGTGGATTAATTCCTCCCAAGCCAGTCATTCTTCAAACATCGCGCGATATGGGAGTGAGTAATGTTCCGTTTACCAGTTTCGCAGTAGACGAGTTTAAAGGAAATAATTGGTAGGCGGATCAAAGTAGTGGGTCGAATTACATCAAGGAAAGAAACCGTACATTCGAGGAACGAAAACCCTGAGATGTTTCAGTGCATGAAAGCATTTTTGTGTAGAGGTCAACTGCAAGGACCAGGGGTCGCATTAATTATTGCTCGTTATACCCTCCTCATGACCTCAGATGCGGCAGAAATCGGCCATTTACGACCATTTTGTGGAGTAGCAAATAAGCACTATGGGAAAAGAGTGGTATCAATATAGCGAAAGCATTAAGTCGTTGCTATCAGTATCTTGTAGGCGTACGGCGGTGCTTACGACGTGATGTCATCGAAGCATCTTAGAGGTGACATAAACTACGCATGGCCGACAGCTGAGGTCGCTGTGATGGGTGCCAAAGTGAGTTTTATAATAGGCATTGCCTTTGTCGGGTTTCCTTAGACGGTGCTTGTTGGTGTTTCGGTGGAGGGATGTGCGCAGCGGTTCAAAATTCGCACCGCTCTTGTCAAAGAGCAGCAAGCAGCTAGCTGATCAAAAGTGAAGCTCAGGCTTTCGATCTCGATTAGATGTTTTTCGATGCGGATACGTGAACCTTCAGTGACGTATTTCGGCGTCGCAGTATTGCTGTTACGTTCCTCATAGCCGTTAACTAGGACCAAAGGGTTATTTGTCAGTTAACTGACAGTGCGTCTTATTTGCGTAGTATTGCCATCCTCATAGGCCAGGGTTCATGCTTTGCTTGAGCTTGCTGCTTGCGCACGCTGGATGTTCCTTCTGCTCCTTATTTACAATGTCTGCAACGCTGTTGCATATACACAGTGCTACCGGTGGCATAGGAACCTGAGACAGTTCCAGTCCGGCGCTTCACGTTGGCCAGTATGAGAGGGAAGAGGAACGAAAGTTACTTCTGCAACAGCTTTGCTTTCTTTGGATCCGGAATTATTCAGTTAGCTTTTATGGTGGAGAAATCTCGAAAAGAAAGGTTCAGGCTGTACTTCACATGCTGGAAACAAACCGCAGCGACCTGTTATTCATCTCCAACAGTCGGACATTGTGAGGGATCTCTGTTTCCTCTCATTGCCTCGGCAGCTACCGAAAAAAACGGCCGGTCATCAACCCTGTAGGAACATAGAGGAGTAATGGATGTGCTGGGAGCTGCTTGCTTAAAAAGCGCCGCACCGACAAACGCGTTTCTAGATGCGTTGGGTCAATTTTTGTGATTAAAGTCCTCGACGCACTCTTTTCTTACTCGCAGCAGTCAAATGTTGGCCATATTGGTGGAGGACTAGAGGTTTAGGGTTTAACGTAGGAATCTGAGGGATCTTACACTGTCTAGGACTTTGCTCGGGATATGACTGTGCTTACTTGTAACTTTAATGTCCTAATGGATGTTTTGAAAGTCGGACATTCTTTTAGCCACTTGATAGGTTTAGATTTGAAGCAAGGAAATTTCGGCATGTTAGTGAGTATATATTTAATGTGCTTGTTATTCTGGCAGTGTCTCCGTTTTGAAGCATGGCGCACCTTGCCAACTCCTGCTTGACTCGGTAGGGGAATATGCTTGAGTGATTCCATATGCGAAGACTCACCAAATATAGTAGAGCGTTCATCAGCTAACACATTTCAGCGAAAACGAATGAGAAAATGGGATGGGAAGGCCGGGCCTGTCCGACGTTGTGCAGGAGCTGGAGTCATTGATAAATAGGTCTCTCTGATCCCGTTGTTGGTGGCCATCATTGAGCTGCTGGTGAACTTCCGGTTGGCGTCTTGCAGGCATCCGATTGGCGTCTTTTGAAGCCTGCTCGTAGATAGAGAATTTTGGGTCTGTTGATCCGAGGAGTCGATTTAATGGATGGCCCTATCCTTCATTCGTCCTGTCCCTCCACTCCTTTTGATATTCCTTTTCATGCGTCTGTCTTCGGTGGTCTCGAGATAGTTATGGTTGTTCATAAAGCGAAAAGTTGATATCGAAAAGATTTTGTGAACGGAGTTGACTGAAAGGGAGGGTGTTCGGCGATAGGAGCTTGCACGAACATGATGTATACAAGCGAAATGCATGAACGACGCATTCGCCCCGGATTGCCCTCAACGTTGCCATCATCTGCTTTCACGGCATTTTTCCTCTTGTTCGTCCTCCTCCGTTTTTAATCATTTTGGAGACATTGCAACGCCATGCTGAATGTCAGGAAAAATTCTTGAAAGTGCAGTTAAGTCAATAAGACAAATTTTTGTCTTCTTGGTTGCGGATGCTGACGATTTCAATCTTGTTGTGCAGACATGTTTGCCCATTCCATGTGGACATTGTGGCTCATAATCATTAAAAGACATTACCAGTGCTAATGACGCATTCAGTAACGCAGTGTTTAGGGGGCAGTGAGCATCCTCTACCGGCACGAAAAGGGGAATCGAAAACGTCATGAGGAGGAATATATCGACTTGTTCGGCAATCCTTTCCCAGCCGCCGTTAGAGGTATGTTGCTTTGAGCAGTCACTGCAGTTAACCGTTAAAACGTGCGATTACTATCTTCCTGACCAGCATTACGACCGTTGCGATACCTACTTCCATTGTAGACCCCAAATTTGACTTGTTCATGCTCGTTTTAGATTGTAGTATGCCTTGATACGGGCCTTCTTAAAATTATTCAGAATCCATATCTAACTTTATTATACGTAAGAGCTGCCAAACCTTCCTTGCGTGGTATTTGTAGATTCTGGTGCCCGACCGCAGCACAATTTGCAGGTTTTGTTGACGATATTATCGAGCCACATACCACACGCAGGCGCATTTGTTTGGACCTGAATCTTCTCCAGACCAAGAAGTTGTCCAACCCGAAGAAGAAACATGGCAATATTCCGTTATAGGAACGATGATCCAGTTCTAGCTCTCTGCTGTTTTCACTTTCTTTCATGTAGTAATTTAATTTGAAGAGATGCCAGCTCCCTCTTCTCCATCAATAACTTTCTGTTTCTCCATTTATTTCCCGCCTGTCACATCAGAAATATTATTGGGGAGAACAGGATTCAGCCTGTGCTATGATAAACCCATTTCATTTCTATGTTTTTTTTCTTCACTCTTATGGCCAAGTCAGTTGTTTATCTCTTTGGTCTCCTGAGTTCTGCTCAGTATAAAGTTGGCTGTTGTATTGTTTTCGTAAAAGCTCCATGGGAAGTTCCACCAATAAAATCGTGTTAGGTCAAAACGATACCAACAAGCATCTGTTCAGCGCCGATGCTCTCATCGATTCCATACGACAAGCTACATTCGCTGTGTCCTAACGAAAACTGCATGAGAATCTCGCCTTTTGTGAGACTGGTTGTACCTATAAGTCAAGCAAATTAATCCACATGGACGGCGACACGAACAAATTTTGTTCTATATATGCTGTGCCGCTATAGCAGCTCCACTTTCTACATTTGTTATAGGGATAAATTTTGAGCGTGGAACTTTAAATACAACACCAATATGCACGTTTCGCGGCGATCCGTACAGAAAAAGGTCAATTGAACTAATTTTTAGTTTCTAATCCTACAGGCACTCCGTAAATTAACACTCCTGATCTATAAATGCTTACTTTCCAGCGACAGCTGTCAGCTAATAGGAACTTAGCTGCTGCCGAACAATGGTAGCCACTCAGTTACTGACGAACTCAAGAGATATGATGATTTCTTATCACAAAAGATAGAAGTCATGACAAAAACCGAACTTGATTATGTTGATCTGAAATGATCAAATTTCACAAAGTTATGATCAGTTCGGGAAGTGTTACGTGGATTTGGCAGATTGTGCATCGAGCGGAAACGGTTATCTGAATTTTTCGGATACAATAAAGGGATGAATTTAATGGATGAGGTTTGGCGAGTTGAATAAATTTAATGCAGTGGCAAGCAGAAAAGCAGTTTTTTGCACCCGAATGAAGGGAGAAATCCTGTAGATAAAAAATCCCATGTCATCGTTAAACCTGAAGGCAGGAAAAAGAAGTGCAACGGGGCAACGGATAGTTGGTAGAAGGTTGTTTTATCGTTAATGAGTGGCGAGTCATTTCTTCCACTGCAGTTTTAATAAATCGTCTTGGAAAGTTTCGGTGGTCGTTATTTGGAGTTCAACAAGCGCAGCCACTATTGGTTATCAAATCGGCTGAATTACTAGCAAGAATAACGCTAGCTTTATTAATAAAGTTGCTAACGCTGTAGTAAGAATCCGAAGCACAAACGCCATCAGCGCTTCCATTATAATTAGTACCACGTTATACTCAAGCACCTACGATATCAGCCTGAGTAAAGCGACCTGAATGGAAATGAAGATAAACGTGACTGCTTCGGAGCATGAGATTCGCTTCATAAAGGAATTTGACGCGGTCGATGTCCGGTATCGTATCCATTCGGAGCATTTCGATAGCAACTGCGCTACGACCTCTAAACGCTCCCCAAGTCAGCATCCCGCGCTACATTTCCGAAATATGCTATCACCCAGTTTCTCTTTAGCTCCACCGTAAAATGCAGGATTTATAATATTCAAGACTTAAGTTGATCAAATGATGTTGAGGAGCACTGCAACGAGACAATAAGGTAGCAGATAATAATCGATCAGTACAACAACATTTTTCACCTTTATGCATCATTGTAATGGAAAATACTTCTTTAAATAGCAGGAAATGCATTAAATGCACCAGGAAACCCATCGACATGAAAGTCACACTAGCCGCACTTTCTTCTTGAAAATGCTCAGGCACCTTCTTGGTTGTGTAGTTGGACACTAGCTCGTATACATTGGCGAGTACCGGCACACATGGCAGTAGTCAGCGTGTTGGTGCTTGATCACGACTAAAATTGTACGATGCGACATTGCCAAATATCAGAATGCATACGACTATCACATTCGCGATTTGAAAGAGCCCGTTTCTCTTCTCTCTCCATTTCGCTTCTCTCATTTACTGGATGTTTGGTCGTTCCGTCGGATTTGAAAGATCGGTTTCTAAGAGAGGACGATAGGAGCAACACAGTTTACTTCGTTACATAAATACGATCGCTCAGCAGGAGCGACAGCTACCACAATAATACGGAAAACTGTCCATACACTCATTAGCACATGCTTATATATGCCACATGCACATGTTGTTTTGACATCTGTTGCTTTGTATCCTTAGTGCCCCTTCGCTGCTCGCCTCTTCGTTCAGCGGAATAACCGCCATATTAAGTTCCGCAGTACTGTGACACACAAAGAGCTTTGTTTCTTCTGCTGTGAGTTCACGCCTCGGCAGCACCAAAACCCAAAAATTACGCTCGCCTCGCGTCTACGCGACAGTTCCCTTGCTCAATAAATTAGTTTTCTACCGACCGAACTGCTTTTGTCGCGTCGAAAAGCAAATTTACCTTTTAGATAAGGTCATGCCAGCAATAGCTGATCGAGCTGACAAGTAGGCAAGGGAATCGGCACATTTTGCAAGGTAAAATCCACTGACTGTTTACTTAGCTATCGATCATTTTCAATGGATCACTGTCACATCCTTGACATTATTTTATTGGTTAAAGACCCCAGCCCCTTGCAAAGACCAGCTTGCGCGAAATATTCCCTTAGACCTGCGGTGTCGAACTACGGGAGCACACTTAACTTAAACATCATCGCAACCACGAAAAATTTGTTCTAATAGTAATATCAGAGCAAGAATCACCCCTCCTTCCTTCTTAGCTCACACAGACCGACCAAAGAACAAATACAATTACGGTAGGCCCACTTAGTAGCATACACTTTGGAGTGATGCTTTAGTTCGGCGTTGCCGAAGTGGCATTTTCTCGAGCCACTGTTTCACAAAACCTCGTTTAAATCTCATAACTTTTAATGTCGCACTCATTTGCCGAACCCACCTTTCATTAAAAATGTGAACATTGAAGGCGACCTTCTTCCACCTAACGAATTCAAAGTGCCGTAGTGCAACAAGTATACATTGCTGTGATTCGGCACACAGAACACGCCGCAACATATGGACACAGCTGCTCATTTACTCACCGACTGAATGCATGAATGTCTAAAGCAGGGCCGATCCCAATAAGGCGCTTGCGAACGACAATTACGATGTGATACGGTGATCCGATGGCATGCTAATCGACGATAGCTCACATCAATATATTTATCCACCGTCTGGTCGTATACAAACTAAAACAAACAGAACTAACGAATAACGAATTCGCTCGAAACAGTACGCAAAATACACTAATACATGACAACGCAAGACATTAAACACTATAAACATACAAGAATGATATGTAAATATCTTCATCTGATATGTAAATAAACCAAGAATCAATTAGCAGGATAGCAGGGAACGGGTGATATATTTCAGGGCTAACAGAAATGCACAGGAAATTAGTAGAGCAAAAAACAAACGCAATGTAAAAGGGTGCGCATACAACAAATCACCCAATACACAGTAGTGAAAGCAACAACAGAACACTAAAACAACAACAACAAGGATGAAAAGGTGTGTAAGTATTCGCCACAACTATGAGCGATGGACACTAATATTCAGGCTAAAATATCGCGCTACTATAAAGATTGTTCTCTACAAACCAAACAGCTGATCTGAACTGTCTCAATGAGGCCAGACGAACAGCCACTGGCAATGAACTCCGGAAGGGAATGTTTTCCTCTCTGAGATGAAAGAACCCCACATGTTTTTGGATGTTGAAGTTTTCACTGCATTTTATCCAACCTTCTTATCTTCCCATTTCGTTTCAAATGGAATAAGAAACGTCATTGCGAAAACTTTGAATAATCCAGTGGGCACCAAGCTAACTTCGCTCATCAAATAGGATGCCGTTTCGAGTACAACACGTGCCGATATATGAAGGCTATAAACTGGCCCACATAGATCACTATTTGCTCTTTAAATGGTATCACAGAACGACAGAAAAGAAGGCCATACGAACTTTTAAAACACAAATGACAATAATTTTCTGCTAGGCAGCTAGCTCCAAAACACGGAAGATGTGAAAACAAAAAATCCACTACTTCTTCTACCTGGAGGTATAAGTATTAACTTGTTACTGAGCAGAACAAAAATATTTTGTTATTGTACATCAGAATCATATGACTATCAAATCATTGAGAATTCAAATCAAACGCAAACAATACGTAAACAGAGTCGAACAACTGAGAACGGTCATCAAAATGGGCATTGCTAAACTCCACATAGGCGTTTATGGAAATGGCTCAGTGCCTTTGGTCTCCCATACGGAGTCGATGAGTGAGCATTGGCGTAGTGTCTGAAACCACAGCGGTGATGGTGTCCAGATCCATTACAAGGTTTCATCGAAGGAGGTGCCACTTTATTGCCAAATAGCGCAGAATTCTTGGCAGGAGTGGTGATTGCATTATGCCATTCGTGTGAACCGGGCAAGAACGCCCTTCCGAATGGATCAACGAGAGCTGGTTTGTCTACTGAGACTTCCATGTGCGTCTGACGCAACGTCTTGATGTCGGGTACGTCGTGACCACCATGTCTGAGAACGCTCACACTGATGGGCAGTGAGAAATCACCATCCCTCATCCATGGATGGTCTAATATTCCATTCAACGTAAGTCGGCAGCTCGGGTCACGTTGCAAGCACTCTTCAACTAGATCGCGACAACCTATAAAAGACATCTCCATACGTCTAACATAAAGAATCTTGACAGTTCAGATAGTCTAATGAATGCGTCATATAATACAGCCACAACAATGAAAAAGCCAATCCCTCGACAAACAATATGATGAGGTGAAATCCTGTCACCGGAACGCAGGCACGGCTTGCCAGTAAACTATATGCACATCGCTAAACGTATATGTGCAAAAAAAAACCGCTGCAGCATTGAACGTACTCAGTTCTTTTCCACGAACTATAATGTGCATGTCTCTATGACAACCGAAGATACATTCTTCACGTAACCCCAGCGACGAATATTACTCTTCAGTGTATTTTGCACTTATCCTTTGTTTTTTACAGAGCATGAAAAAATGCAGAGGACTGAAAAAGTCTTTGCTGCCACGCAAATTAAGTTTCCTTGCGATAGCATCCACTAAGCAAATGAGGGGAAAACACCCAAAGGAAGCTGGTAGGAGGCACATTTTCGTATTTCGGTCCACAATGATCTACGGATTGGCCGACTACTCGGAAACAACGACAGGACATCTATTAATGCGTTTCGTACGAAATCGAACAACTACATAACGAGCTGATGACCGAAGTAACTTCATTTTGCTGAGTTTTGCGAACTGGAGGAAATATGCACTCACAAGCAGAAACGCGGACTGGCCACGAAATCGGACTCTTACGCACGATTTCCTTCCTAGTGTGGAACGGAGCCTCTCCACACACCATATCATACAACAGAATGCCCAATGACCAAACTGCTGCTTTCAGACCATCATACCTCGAGAACAATAGCCACTCTGGTGGGCTGTACATTAGCGTTCCTATAAACCAATGAAGTAAAAATATATGGCATTAATAGGAAAAACAAAGATTCTGCGAGCTTGCACCTCTTTTCAACCTATTTTCTCTGCCACCTCCTTACAGTAAATACTAGTTTTCGAACCTAATGCATTATAAAATTAGGAATTTAACTTCACCCCTTCGACCTTAAGCGACCGAACGTGCACGAGGCGAAGAGACCATGGCTTTTTAGATGACAGATTTCATGAGAACCTGAGAGAACCTCTAATGCCAGAGGGACCATGACAGGTGAAGACGATCAATCCGAAGATGTTTTTCTGTAAAATCCTTCCAGCACATGTACCGATCCAGAGTAGAGATATGGTTTCAGCTGCACTTTAGATGCTTTACAAGGGAGTAGCATTTCAATGGTCGTATTGAAATGTGGCTAGTCATTAGACTACTTATTAGAACCCCCCTCCCAGCTCCTGTGGAATCAAACATGAAACCAACAATTGTGTAAAAATTCTGTTTATCCTCCAGTAGGCCTAACATACACATTTCGAGAATATTCTTGAATAGGATCCTCAATGGCACATCAAAAACTGCTCGCAAGGTTTGCTCACGAAGGATCACCGCACTTTCTCATTCTCTGCAGTTAGAAAGATTGACATTATAGTGCAACAAAGACAAAGGAGTACCCTGGAAGTCTGAGAAGGAAGCGCCCTTGCGGTTGATGAACGCCGCACAACCAAAGCCGACCAGCTTCACGTGACCGCTTTGCAAGTCGATAATGACGTTTTCGTCTTTTATATCCCGATGTACTATGTCCTTCCAACCACATCCAATTACCGTATCCACTACCTGACGTGGCACCACAACAGTAGTATCAACAATGCGATGAATAAGTCCAAATCCTCACCTTACTATATCGAGAGCAGGATAAACATCAACGAGATCAAGATGGGTAAAAGATATGCCTTTTCATCATTAAGAAGGCAGTAAAAAAGTGAAACGACATGAAGGAGATGCTTAAAACAAACGTTGAAGAGGAGACTTTATTATACTCAGTGTGGCAATGTTTTGTGGCTTCGAGAGAAAAATCAGAACATTGAACTCTTTGCCCTTTTCAAACCACTTGAGAACTTAATTTAGTTCCTTAAATTCCATTTAAAACATGCGGTGACGAACTGTTCAAGTCTAAAGTGCACTTTCCTTCCGAAGCACTACTTTCTCAGATAGAATAATAAGTACCTTAATTATAAACAAATAAATTCAACTACAATTTTTTATTAACGAAACGATATGGATTATAGCTAATTTCAAGTGTATACCTCCAGAGAGAATTGCGATCCTAAACAGCACTAAATTTATTGATTCATTTCATTGCTCCCTTCAAAGGCAGCGCTATGTTATTTAAGAGCGTCTCTTGACATCGAATAAACCATCCGCAGCATCGCCTTACCAAAGCAGTAAAAAGCACCGCATAAAACAAACAAAATACCCATAAGATGATTTCGTTAGACAGTATTATTTAATGTATGGCACGGATGGAATGAGTGTTAATTACTGGCCCCTAAGAATCTACGATACAACCTGTTTAAAGAAGTTCTTAGCGAGGCTTTCAGCGAGTGGACCATGGAAGGTAACATAGTCGAACAGATCCTGACACCATTCTGGACGCTCCATCACAATGAGGAAGCCACTCGTTCGTTCATACCAATCCAACATTTTCACCACACCCGGAATATTCTGACACTGCTGCAGGATGACTATCTCCAACGGAATTCCGCCTCCCCAAGGGTCCTCAAGAACAAATTAAACATCAAATGCGTCCAATGAGGACAGACCAGCTGTTCCCTCATCAAATGAATGCTCATTCGAAATTTCCTACTATTCTATAAGCTCGAATGTGATAGAAACTGATGTTTCTAATGGTTTTAAAACAGCTTTGCACTGCTATTCACCTAAAACGTTTAGAGTATGAAAAATGCAAATCTTTCAGATGATCATAATTTATGACGAACAGTATAATAATAAAACCTATAAGACAACGGCACAAAATGAGAAATGCTCTGAGCGAGTAAGTACTGAATGCAGCATAAGACTATCAGAAAAAGGCCTGCAAATAAGTTGCAAGCAATCCATTCATGCGCTTTCAAGTCGGACAATTTATGAGAAGAAAGAAGAGGTTGCATCACTGTGAACAACTTTAAACTCTGTAACATTATAGCTCATTGCCTATACTTTCCGAAGAAAGACTGATCGAGAATGTTATGCGTGAATGCTTCCATAGTGAACTGCTTGTCATAAATGTTTGAACATGCACGGAAAGGATATTATCCCCCAATAGATGCTATCCCTAATTAGACGACGGATGACCTCCTGAGAGGAAACGATTAATGGAGGAAAGATTCAGCAAATAAGATAATATATCGGTTATAAGTGTTATATCTTAAACAGTGAATATTTCTTGTTACTCTACAGGCAGAAAGGTCAAAGGTTCATCAAAACAAACAACTTACTCTTTGCCACGTAGTGACCTTACGGCGTCTAATGTACTTCACTGCAACTGGGAGTTTATCTTTAATTCGCATGCCGCTGTACACTGTGCCAAAACCACCGCAACCTAGCTTATCGCTCAATTCGTATTTATCCTTATAAGATGTTTGATCATGTCCTTAAACATAAGCAAACATTCAACTCATGATAGCAGGCAAAACACAAAGACTTACTGCGCCAAGTTTCCTATCTTTACCTTCACTGTATAAAAGAACGCACAAAAATTAAATCAATCGTCAGCAGCGCGAGATAAAACGGGCGATTTTTCGAACAGCTTGATAATGTAAAGAATAATCTCTCAACTCAGGACGAAAAGGGGGAACGAGGACCGCTACTGCTTATTGTATCAACAACATTTCAACCTTCTACTGCGATGCTTGATAAGCAGTTGAAGTACCGGAAAAGCTGATAAACAAAACTGCATCTTTCACCTTGCATTCCTCTCAAGCAAATGGTCGCCTCTCGACATTTCCTGCCTTTGTTTAGAAAAGCATAGGTATATACCACCGTTTCCAATAGCACGACATGCTAAAATCTCAACGAAACCAATGCCGACTATGGAGTACTCGAGTCGATCAATAGCAAGACATCGACTGATCGAGAAATCGATAGGAATTGAAGAAATACGAAAAGGTGAACCTGAAATCTTTTCATCATGGTGTTTCGGTGCTAACGGTGGCAAGTGTGAGAAGTAGGTCATTGTCGTCCTTGAACGCAATCCTGTAAAATTCGTTCAATTACACTCTTATGTGAGCAGCTTAGATATATATATATAGCACACATTACACATATTACATTCCAAATCCTGTTACAGCCATTGCAACATATACGAACTTCGTAACCTTTTCTCTGGAATTTCTTTCCTAGGAGGTCAAATTTGAGGACGAAACATAGACTTGAGCACCCGGTGCGGTCGATAAACGATTTTTATTGTGCTCTCAGTAATATTAAAAAACCAAGGGTATATCGAAGGTTAGAAAGTATCTGACGCAATATACCATTTTCCGACTCCGCTTATTGGTTACATGAAATGCCGACAAATTATAAATTTGTACAATAATGTATGGAACAACTCCTCTAAAGGGCCCAACAGTTCACGCAAATATTCGATCAAAAATCCTCTGGTTATCCGAACGATATGAAATGAAAATTTCATGGATCCGAAACCACGTAAATTTGTTAGTGAAAGTGACGGATGACTGGAATATTTTATCATGTATGGCAGCCATTCTACGAAATCTTATTGCTTCCCCATTCGCAATTCCCAAGGTGAAAATACGCAACAGGAGACAGACAAACATCTGAGTATATGCGGCAAAGTCGGAACAGCACGGTGTGCAAATACAAGCTCGCAAATGCACACATAAATGGGCCTCACTTACAAACTGCGTTGAGAACGCAAGCAATTCTCAATGCGATCAATGCACTGAATGCATATTATAGTTGGCTTTTAACAACACAAGACCACGATGAACCCGTTACAGCGGAACCAACCTCACGCCGCAAACACAGTGACCACGATGGATAGAGTGAACTCGGATCAGTGAAAGCATCAACGCATTCGTCAGTGCCCAAGATCACGACCTAAGGTAGGGAAAAACTGTTTTGAACACGCGTGCTGCTAAATTTTGGTGATCACCTTGACGCGGTCAAGTTTAAACGACACTGTGAAAGGAACGTGAGATGTCGTAGAAGTCGGAGGGTGAGCGAGGGGCGTGTGGCTTTTGCTGTTCAAAAAACATATGGGGAAGGGGAGGACAAACCCGTATTCCCCTAGGAAAGGGAATTACAATCGAAAGGGCTCCTGAGGAGGCGGAATAAAGGGGAGGAGGAGCAAGGAGAGCGGATGTTCTACTGAACGGAAGCTTACTGTTGGGGTTGGAGGGTTTAAATGCTTACTCGCCAAAATTAACTTTGCCAGAGTTTCGCTCTCCTTATGTTTACACTCACATACGTCCTCCTTATTGTTGACTTGGGGACTTAGGACTGGGCTTAGAGTTAGGATTTTTATTTTCCTTAGGCTTGGGCTTAGTCTGAAGCTTGCCCATATTCCTAGGTGTAGGCTTGCGCTTGATCTTACACTTAAGCTTAGGCCTAAGTCTGGCCTTAACCTTGGTCTTAGAGCAGTTGTACGGGTATGGAAGGAAGTAGAGGAAATCGGCGACTGAACGGAGATGCGACGATCGATTGAGCGAACGGGCCAGCTGAGTTTTTACGACCTGCAGTATATATTTGGTTGCGTTCGGTATATGCAGGATGGTTAAACACCTGTTAGATTCAAGAACTGATGACGATTGCTGATCTCACATTGATTACGGTTTCAGAAGAGACCTCAGTTACATATTGCTTATTGAGCCCACATCTTTCAAGCTATCTAATCTCTGAGCAGATTTTAAAAAAAAAGGATAACCGTTTTGCGAAGATGGTGCAAAAAAGGCAAAGCATTTCTGGAAAGATGGTGCCAGACATCGGTAAAGCGTTGTGAGGAAAACGAAGTAAGTCCTGAAGGGAGAACTAGGATGGAACTGCAACCTCTACGGCATGATACTCATTGTGCATAAAAAAGAGTTTCATTAAAAGACGTTTGGACATGGGCGTGGATGAGTGAGGTTGCTTCATATAGGACTGGTGATGGATTTGGGATTTAACCAGAGACTTCCTTTGTGCCACTGATGCGTCTTGATTTGGCTGTCTCTACAAATGCTGACACATTATCCTTTTGCACCAATCTATATTTACTTAATTCTGTGGTATATCTGAAGATTAGCTGCTTGCCTTCATATGTCAAATGGTTTTTCTGTAAACTTTCATTGTTTCTGGTTAGAGCTCAACTTCTTTTTCGAGGATGGAGAATGCCGTAGAGGATGAAAATGTGAACGTGAACGCGTATCAGCGAAATTCAGCTCCTCCAGCGCTTCACTCTCTCAAAAATTGACTCACCACGAAAATCTTGGCAGAAAGTTTAAAAGTTGCAGCCGAAACGTGGTGCACGACGCCAAGCAGATTTTGTGTGCATGAAGAAAGGTGGAGAAAAGGAGGGGGGAGCAGCACAGATTATGCGGTCAAGCATTATGTCCTAGTTGGCTCAGGTCGCAGAGGAATTTCTGGAGTAGCGGGAAGAAGGTGTAGGAAGCTAAGCTTAATTCTCATGCTACTTGCCAAAATAAACTGATTACACAAACAACCATACGAATGATCTTCGCTTACAACGCTTTTAAGCACACTGACCTCAAGCATCGCTTACACACTTTCTAAAAATGTATGGCAGAATGCAATTTTTCACTAAGCACAAATGCACATTTTTCAACTGAAGGTTAGTGTGAGCACATGACCGGAGCGAATTGGCATTGCGTGCAACAGCCGTTTCATGATTCCTCACCAATCACTGCCTCCAGTTTTCGTTCCTAACGTCGGTGGTCAAAGTCGTTTATCTAGTTTTTATGGCTCACTGTCGTGGAAACTGTGGAACACCGACTATGATAAAAAAGAATGCTTCCTTGTGTGGACCACTGAGTTTTTATGCACTGATGTTGAGGTGGATGCCCTAATGTTGAGCAGGACGCTGTTGGAAGATGCCGCTCATGAATCTTAGATATTCTCGAGCCGAGCTTACGGACGTCAGTTCCGAATCTCGGATATGCGAGCTCGCGCATTTTCTTGAGACCCCGACGCGCGCGCAATTTGGCAGCTGCAAGTAAGCAGCCTCGGAAATCGCAGGCTTCATACTGTGAATCGAGGAACTTCGCTTCAGACAATCCGAGAACAATGCTAGTCTCTACTCCGCGGCCTTGCAACGCTACAGAAAAATTATCGCCAATCGAAGAGAAACCGGTCAACCTTCGTTTAGGTTGTGACGAATAACAAAACACTTATCATTGATGACGATATCGGTTCCTTATAGCGGGTTTAATAAATAATTGATTGTCGTTGCGGATTTCAGAACACTTCTATCTTCAGGCATTTAAGACCCGTGTTGCCAACACAATATTCAACCTCTTCGGAACCAAACTGGCTCTCTTGTATGGTACGAGACACATTGAAATCGACAGAGAATACGAACAGTCGATAGTTGCATAGCAGCTTTTCAAAGTGGGATAGGTTAAGGAAGCAGTACTTACTTAATTGGGGTAGTTTTGGTAAAAAAGCAGTCTCGGCTGATTTGAGACAGCGGGTCTACAGCTGAGAAGTGCTGATAGGAAAGGAGAGCACGTAATATTTCTTAAAACGTGCGCTCACGAAAAATCGTCGTTTCACTGCACACAACTAAGCATCAACGGAGCTGTAACAAAAATGAAGGTCACTAAATGGGTGATTCGTTGAAGTCGTGCATTAAAAACGATGCTTACGTTTATGAGGTCTCAACAGCTATGCCAAATGCTGTGCTAGAATTGAGCTTAAGCTTGTTATGCCGAAGATCTTCTTGAACGGTATGCTGGAACATTCGACGACCAAAGCTGAGCGGAATCTGAACCTCTTCTTTTGTTACGATGTTGAGTTCAGTCTTTTAAGCTGACAGATATGGAGGAAGATAAACACCCACACGTATGGAGATGAGAGGTTGCCACAGTGATTTGGCCACAGGATTTTGCAAAAGCGCATAGAAATAGGTGAGGGAAGTCTAACACGTTGTGAGCATCGTTGTGTTTCGGATGTCGATTTCTTTGGGGTTATAGCATCACCTACTTCTTTCCGAGTCAGCATCATTTCGTTCATGACGCCGACCGGTAAAATCAAACAACCAACAATGGTGAAAATCCAAGCGAAATGCCTTTGCAACACAATGAATTCATAACACTATGGCCAGATGCAGCATAGTGTGCATTAACAGACGACTTCGTCCAAATTCAATGCTGCGTAGCACCACTGACTGAAGTCGAAATCCCTTTGTTTATCAGCTCCCTCCATTGTTTTGCATCGCTACTTTGCATCGCTTCAAGAAGACGTCCATCACCAGGTGCGGTTAAGTCGGACAGCGCATGGCTTTTTGCTGTGAACTCATGTAGGTCTTCATTCGTACTCGTAACTTCACGATCGTCATTTCCGCGATTGTTGCGCGAACGAGAGCCATCAATAATGGCGGCTTGTGGGAGCAGTTCCCTTGACCCGGCATCCTGCAATTTCAATATAAGCGTTCCCCAGAAGACGGGAAACACCTAGCAATAGTTAGACATCGGTGAATGCTCTTGATAATAGCGGAAAAACTGGAATAACCATCGACATGACGGTTTCATCTGCAACCACATGCGGCAAATTTTTTACTGATGAGAAGTTACTTAGTAACACCGACAGAAATCAACAGGATGATGAGACACTAAATTTCGAAACCGCCAAAATCGGAAATTGCAAAGTGAGATTTGGCAATAACAGATCTGCAGCAGGCGTGCTTGTGACTACCAAGGCCTCGCGGCCTCCCATGACTATCTCTTTCCTCACTATATGCGGGTTCTGACAAATGTCTGTCGTCCGAAATTTTTATGTTGCCTATTCTCATAATGATGCCGTAAAAGTGGCCGCTTTTTGTGGTTTCACCGTGATGATTAGTTAACTGTGCTCATTAAACTCATTTATGGAAATCTCCATATACATCGACTAATTGAAAACGGGACGAATTTGATACTGGAATGCGCTTGTTGAGAATGCATTTTTTAGCGATCGCATGAGTTGTTGCTACAGCTATCAACCTTTATCACGTCATGATTTCCCGTGGGGATGAGGATGCCGGGAGAGTGCTGAAAGAAAAGACGTGTCTCCGAGTTGACTTTGTGGTTAGCTTTGTGGTGAGCAAAGTGAGTCATAACTTGAAATTGCTCGCAGGGAAGAGGGAGGGTTAGGTGGTCTGAAAAGATTGACCGGCGACTTTCTTTCTTTGCATACTGATTTCTTTCTCTCTAGTATGCATTTTTTTTTCAGCATGTTGCCTTCATAAAGAAGTGATCGAACACCTAAGTCCTTCTTACGATCATCATGTACAGTGGGAGAAGCAACCATGTGAACCCCAAAGATGCGGCTGTCTGAATAGATACGTTCCCAAGCTCACCCCTTGCCCCTCTCTACTACCTCTTCCACTCCTTTACTGTCCGCAGTTTACCTCCAGCTTGCCACGTATCTCTCCGATTTTGCTCTTCTATGGCCCAGGCTTCTGGGCTTCTCATGACAACATGATTTCTGGTCCAGGGAAGTGAGGCTGCGCTTGTATTTGCAATGATGAAAGGTAAGGAATTCAACCTTCTCGGCCTGACTGCTTAGAATGTTTTGTTCACTGGAGACATCACTAAATTCAGACCAAAGCTCCCTTAGGGTTTTATAATCAGGATCATTGCGGTCGCGTACACAATATATTTTTCGCTGAGCGAATCTGAAATTACATGTTTGTGGTTTGCTCACTTATTGGCTATAAATAGCTCCAACACACACTTTAGCATCTAAGATGTAACTTAATGAGATTGTAGTTTATATGCCCTCTTTCAAATGATAGAATCACAAATAACAAGCTATCCTCCCCTGTTCTCCTCGAACATGAGACCTCGCTTGAAAGCTGCACTGCCTCTCCACCACGTATGAAAAACGCCGTAAAACAAATGTCAACAACAGAAGTGATGTCTTAGGGATGGACTTCTTGTTCTTCAAAATACTCCAGAGAAATGTTCCTTGCATCAGGACGAATTAAGCTATAAAAGCTAGCAGAAGACTTCTAGTTCGAATTGGACAGCCGTATATGTACGCATAATGCAAAAAGTTTAAGGCACTTAGACGATTTTACCGTTGGCTCAATGATGTATGTAAAGGATATGACCACATCTAAAAAATTCCTCCTTACAGGTATTTCCACCAGTTCACTGACTCCCATCATCACTTGCTGTCCAATCCTCCCTTTCGCATCGAATACGCAACACAGTCCGTCTAATAAATTCATCCATCCTGTGTAACGACATCACAGGTCTTTGTCAGTTAGGCAAAGCTTGCTGAGAAGAAAATAACTCAGTCTTTTCAAGCACTTAAAAACTGCTTACGAATGTGAACGAACTGCAGACACAATGCAAATATGCGCCGTGGCGGTATTTAAGCTGTCGAAGCAATCGCGCAATCGTTGCATTAAAAAATTCGTGCAACGAACATAGGTTGGCATTTTGCCCTAAATTCATGCCTCGTGAAATTCTTGTTCATTCTCCATCGTTTGCATTCTGCGTTCCATCGTGACATTTTCAAATAATTTGCTTTCGGTTGAATTCGCCTTTTCTGCAGTTACCAGTGTGGTGGATTTGATTATTGCAGTTATGGACTTCTTTTTTTTTCATCGTCCTCTGTTACATCCACAATCGATCTTCGCATAGGAGTTAAATGCGTTGAAACTGTCATACTAGATATTTTCTGTGTTTAATTTTTAGTTATTATTTTGAATGAACAGTTGAGGTGGTAGATTTCCTTCCCAGAGATACTGAGGAACTCCATCTCGCGCTCGCACTCCTGAACCCTGCACGAAGCGAAAAAAAGAAGCTGCCATCGTTCGTTCGAAGCAGATAGCACTACGCATTCAGAGGTAAGTGCGAGATGGAATTGTATAGTATGTCTTCCATGTTCGCAGCAATCAGCTATATTAGTCAGCAGATGTTGGATCCCACTAGAATAGTTATTTAATCAAACAAACGCCAGAAGGACCAAAAACACAAAGGATTTCCAGCAACAATTTCCAAACAGCGGATTTCTGATGTATTAAATAACAGTAGACGTGAGTCCATCAACAAGAAGTGTTACCGTGTTTTATAATGAATAGGAGGATATACAGTCGCAGGAGATATTTTTTCGCTCAAAGAACCATTCTGTTTATGTTGGTTTGCTGTTCCATTCATATTGCATGAATATATGCGCAAATGATTTCTACCTGGTTCGTGGATTTCTTCCGGGCGATGACGTCACCTGCGGTTCCTGAGTGTTGCTTTTTTGAGCCTATAAAAAGAGGTGTTGAAGTAGCCGAAAGGAGGAGAAATTCCGGGCTAGTTCCACATGGGCAAAATTCGCTGTCGAAGTAATTGGAGAAACGAAGTTTTATTGAAGCAGTGAAGGCGACATTAGAACCTGAAATAATTTGAAGCCTCCAGAAATATGCCCATTCTTCAATAAGACATGTGTTAACGAGAAAGTGAACTTGTTTGCACCGAGACCACAGTGTCTACATCAACACTCAGGAAGGCTTATGGTATCGGCTAAAGTTAAGTTTGGGAGGAGGTATGCATTCTTCCTCAACTGCATTCTTCCTAGTTGGACTAGTTCGCGTGACCGGATCATTTTATACATGGCTCCATACTAATTTGTATCCTGCTAACACGTTTTGGTTCCTAGTTTGATTTTATACATGACCACTTCACACAGTTTATACATTTTTTACTACTTCCGCGGCTCCTCGTCATTCATTCTACAACATATCATGAATGAGGGCATTCCAATTAAAGTTCTCCCCGAAAGTGGGTTACTGTCTGTGGCACTCTGCATACTTAATGTATCGCATTCGAAGGTGTCGTTCTCTCATAACTTTTGAATGGACTAGAAGGAGCTGTTTGCTAGCTGTTCAGCGCACTAGGCGTCAACTGATTCAAAAAACCATTCGACCTCATTGAGACCTATTCATTGAAAGTCATGCAAAATGCTGCATCTTCAATGACTCTATCGCTGTTGTGAGTAAAATTCAGGTTCCAGGATTTTCGTAGAATTCCTTGACTTCTAATTCCACCGTAAGTGGTGCAATTCAGATTCCAACTTTCGTTCATATTTCTGCAATTTCCTAATAGCCTCACTGAATTACACAGCCACCTCAGCGATTTCAAATTGTGAATGCTCTTTACTTCTTAAAACGAAGCTATTCCTTTAATCCATGAGGAGGAGCAAAACTTCCACTTTTGGAGCTTGTATCTTTTGTTACTTTAAGCCCTCTGCACTTCAGTTTATAGCGTCATATCACCTCTCTTTCTTATCGCAGAAACGAAGAAATGTTTTCCTCTACAAAACACTGAAACCCACTACTGACCGATTTCAATATGACACAAGGCGCAGTTTGCCCTACAACTCTCAAAGCTCATTTCAGAAAATATGTCAAGCGCGATGCCTTCTATGCGTATGTGCGCGCCTCGAATATTATCTTTTTTTTTGAACCAGCACGCATGGAGTGCACTAGCAAGACATTTTTTTAGCGAAAACAGTTAATTGGTGGAGTGGTTTAGTATTACTTCCATCTTGTCACTCCCGATAAGACCCCAGCGCGATCCGAATTTCGTTTTCCAGAAATACCTAGGGACCTTTGTTGATTGAATGTATCAGGAACTTAAAGTTACTTTTTCGGTTCAGCGACTACTGAAAATCGTTCACAGCGAGAGCAAACAGCTCCTAGCCCAAACTCACTCACCCACGAGTGAGGCGAAGTCTGTGATCGTCTTGTGTTCAACAAGTCCATAAGTGCACACGTGTACTTAACCACCGATCAGAACTACATGTTTTGTTACTTCGCCATAACGGCTCGACCGCTAACATAAGAAAACTATTTCGCATCCTCGTGCGACACTAACATTGCAACGCTGTTGCAGAAATACACAGCCGGCACTGCATAAAGCACAGTGCGATTTGTGCAGGTTGTGGTGCTCTTGCCGAATTATCATTCTGCCTGTTGCACAGAGTGAAATACAAAATGTACCTCAGCATGTTGCACTTCGGGATTTCGCTTGTTTTTAATCTACTTTGATTTCCATGAACGGTGGTCTTATCTATGGTACATAATGCAAAATCCTGCGCATCCAGAGTTGCCTCACAGGCTTCCAGCACGCCTACTCATGGCGCATCCTGCTTATCTAAGCGGATCCAGAATATACCTCACAGCTGTTTGCATGCCTCTTGACCTGGTTTTCATTGCAGTTAGCAATCTGAGGAATTAGTGGCAGCTGTTATGAGCCGTTTCAGACTAATGCGCGACAATGCTTCCACTTACCGGTAGACGCTGGGAAGACTCTTCGCTAGCCTGCGTCGCAACTGTTTGACGTTTTATATTTCCTGAGTTACCACAATCAGATCGATCAGATTTTCTTGACTTTATAGGGCTGGAAAAAGCGCAGCTAAAGTAGTGAGTAAAAACCATTGTTTATGCAACCGATGGTCAAGTTTCGGCCTCTTATTCTCTTCGGAGAAACTTTCTACTGTCTGAGTTTAGTAACCTTTCATCTGCAAGGAGTGCAGATCACTACCTGTCTGTGAAGGTTGCGCGAACCATAGAATTATTTCGATGAAAACAGATAACAGATAACACAAGGTCTTTTTAGGTTTCCGCTTCATGCGTCTTGACAAAAGCCGTGCGAAACAAAGCTTTTAGGAGCTCGAAGCCTTTAGAGCGAGCGCTGTACGTTCCAGCTCCAGTCGGATTTTGAACCGTCGGTCAAATATTTTTGGAGCCCAAAAAGGGGATGTAGTGATGTAAGTTATCGTTGAAAGCTGACA
Source organism: Parascaris univalens (assembly GCA_037576465.1). Classification (NCBI taxonomy): domain Eukaryota; kingdom Metazoa; phylum Nematoda; class Chromadorea; order Rhabditida; family Ascarididae; genus Parascaris; species Parascaris univalens. The sequence goes on from CM075173.1 coordinate 219,752,612, forward strand.
AAGGTGAGGGCACCTGCGTCAACCCCCATTTTCTTTCAAGTGGACAGAATAGCATGTTTATGCGCATCATTAGTTTCTAAACTCGTCTTTCAAGCATATGAGATTTCTTATTTTTGTTTCATCCATATTACTGCGGAATGCTATAAATACCTTCGACAGCCCAAAGAATTTCTAATGGAATTCCAAGGAATAGGATTTCTCGAAAGCATCTGCCTAGCGAAGAAAATTGTTGAATAAGCGAGATCTAAAAGCAAGGCGAGGAGAGGAAAAATAAATGTGAGACGATGTGAGGACATTATAAAAAGTGATGTCGACGTCAGTTGACGAGCATGATCATTTCGTTATGCTCGTGTCATGTTGCTGAAGTGTCTGATGCAATATCTGTTTGCTGAAATGTCTCAGATGTGGAAAGATGCCTTTGAGACATATCCTGTTGCTGTGCAAAGTGCTCACCTGGCCTGCTGCTGTATCGTTAAGGGTGATGGCTTCGGAGATTTAGAGTTCGTTTTTTCACTCATCTTAAATTTAAGATTAGTGAAAGGTTCGCATTCATCAAATCCCCTTTCTCGTCATTTCACTGTATTTCCTCCTCTTACATGATTTTTGCAACCTTCCAGTCAGTTATGCAGTGAGCTTTTTCTCACTATGAAGTTCATGCAGTTGTCTTATTATGTTCTGTTGTTATGTTTATTCGATATTAACAGCCTAACCCCTTTGCTAATTGAGAGTTGCATATATAGAATATATAAAATAGCGAAGGGAAATATGAGTAATGGGCGTATTTATGATTAGTAAGGTAATTCAAAAGTAGAGTTGAAATTCGCAGCACTCGGGTGATAAAGTGAAGGACTCATACATTTGAAAAAGCAGCTGGGGTTCTTCTTGTATTCTCTCCTGAATTTTGCTTCGACTGTCCCAAAATCTTATAGGGATGCTCGGACTATGGTAGCGCTAGCTCTGACGGTTTTGCGTGACATGGCTGAAGCGCACCACACAGGCTACACATTACTGATAATTCGACTGAACGTTGGCAACTTCTATATGCATTATGCTGTGTATTCGTACACCTTCGAACAGTCGATACTCGAGCAGAGTGTTTGGTACTCACAAAACGTCAGCGGTCGTTTGAAAAGAGATTGGAGCAATTTGCGTTGGCGCCTTGCTTGGCAAACTGTGACCTGTTGCGATCATTCTATGCGTCTGCGTGAAGGCATGGACTCTTGCTCAGTAGTAATTCATAACTCACATCTTCGTTTGACGCGGGGATCTGGTTCATTTTTGGTGGTGCTTTTACACTCGTTGCTTTTGTTGATTTAGGTAATATGTCCTTAGCGTTACACTGAAACATAATGGAATTTCAATGCGTTTTTGAACACATCTGATCTAAGTTCGAAGGAGCTTTAAAAGTTTCAAAAGCTTAGAGGAATCTTGTGTTCAGTGAGGGAAATTTATTCAGTAGAGTGGGTTTAGAATTTTCTCTGCATTTCCATGTACGCTGGAGCAAATGCCGGGACGAACAGTAACGCAGTAAGGTAGACATGGCATTGTCGCAAAATCGAAAGCGACATAAACCAGCACAGTATAGTAATCGTAATGCAATTCTGACAATAGTTTCACTTGTCTTGAAGACGAAAGGGTGGAAATACTTGTGAACGAGCTACTGCTTCGAATTTTTCTGAGGTATTTTTGCAGTCTTGTTGCTTGGCTCAAGAATCTTTCAATTAACCTCTTGGTATGACCGCTGAGTTTCCTTGATCAGGGCTTGCGAAGGTATGTGTCTTCGGTGCGCCGTGTTAGACACGCCTGTTTTCTCGTTGCCCTCAGCCTGTAACAATGTAATCGCATCGTTTCGGACTCACATTTTATGACTAGCGTTCATTGTTGACACCATCCCGTGATCCAACTGAAATATTGCGAGGCATATGTTTGCAAAACGTTGTAAACGTTGCGCTCTGATGAATGGTGACGCGGGAAAATTGCTTCATAGTGATGATCCGTTTTGCACGAACTTTTTTCTATGCTGTACAGATGGAACAAAATATTGTCTAGTACGTTCTCGTTTCACTGTACTCCAGGCCAACATTGCAGCGAATTCAGTTTTTCTACGTGAAAGTGCTATGAGGAAAGGAAACTTTTCAAAGGTTCGTCCAAAACTAAATGAAAAACGTCCATGTTTACCTTTGTAGGTATTCTCGTGCTGTCTCTCTTCCGCAGTGCTGATCTTGTTCTCATTTTATGCACTATAATAGACGCTTCTTTCTGCTTTTTGCGCTGAAAAATCACAGCCTGTTGTACAGCACAGCGTAGCGTACATAGGTGAAGAAAAGGTGGACAAGGAACCACTGCCAACCCTGATAAAATTTTTATAACTCATAGGGAAACGGAAGTAGGGACATTCACAGAAAGTGGTGGAAGCGATGTGAACTTTTTATTATTGTCGTCCGCCTCTCCCTCTTGTCTATTCCTGACCTTCAAGTGTCCCACTTATTTGCGTTCTTCTCGGGCGGTCGTCAAAGAGTTACACAGAAACGGCTCACCGCCGACAAAAAGACTTTATGGCGAAAAAATCTTTCAACCTTTGACGGCAGAGCTGCGAGCACGGTTGAAATAACGCTTCTAAGAGGGCGATGTGGTTTTAGCTCTTTCTTCATCGCATTATTTTCATCTTCGAATAGTTTCTGCCGTTTTATTCTGTCTGGAGGAATACCTGCAGGGAAAAAGGGTGGTGATATGTTATGCCAAACTGAGGTTTTTATTTATGAGGTATTTAGCGAGAAGTGACAAGCGTTGCTCACAATGGTGGATGAGAAGCACATCACTCAAAGTGCAGCAGCTCAAGGCATGGGAAGTAAGAAGCAGTAATTCGACGTCAATAATCTGCACCGTGATCGTTTTGAGATCTGCACATCGCAGCTGCGATCCTCATGATTAATGCGAAGTGCTCACATCTAAGTGCCAGCAGTTTCTTCCAAACTACGTTTTGAGCACTGTTTTTCAAGCAGATAAATGACGAAGTGCTCGTAGTTGTCCCATTCTATAGGCGGTTTTGCCCTCATCGATAAGAAAACCGAAAGTTGTCGTGTTACGTGAATGGACAATCATGTGCTTCGTTTACATAACCGAACGCTTGATGTAACAGAGCCGAATGCCATCCGCTCTTTCATACAGTCGACTATGTTTGCCACTCCCATCCATTTCCCTCATTTCTTTAAGTTTTGGCTCAGATTCGTCCTTCATGATCGTTATTTACCTTTAGGTTTTCCTGTAGGCGGAGATAGTCCATTGTCACATGCAGTGATTCTGTTTTCCTCCAGTTGTCTGCAATGACGGTGATGTGGTGTAAAATATCGCTTGTGCGAAAGATTCACCGACTGTCACCAAATTTCATTGGCTATCGGTTTTTCGCAGAGTGAGAGGATATCGGCTGCGCGAAGCAACTTTGTATAACTGAGCCTGTTTCAGATAAGTTTCAAATGAAATTTTAATCCGTATTGCATTCTCAAATTTCATCTCTAGTCTATGGTCTAAAGAGCGAGATGTCATACAAAACTATGGTGCTATTAATAAAACCATGTGAGATATTGAGGTAGTCCTTTTCCTTCAGTCGTCTTCATGCGAAATTCTTTGAATTTACGAAGATTGCAAGTGTCCATATGCTGTCATAACGGTTCAGAGGTTAAAAAAGTAATCAGTTAGCAAGACAATAGCTAACGGTTGTGGCTTGCTTCTTCCATTGCTGGTTTTGGCAGTGCTTCCCGTTTCAGAAGATTGTTTCGCCGTTTGTTCCGCGGATCCGAGCATGACGTCTTTTGTTGCCAGATTTATTTCCTGGAAGATCCAAAGCGACTAAGATATTTGCAACAAATACGCATTCCACAGACGTTTCAAGATAAACGCTCTACGCTTTACGTTTTTCTGCAGTTTCACTGTCTTTGTGTCTCGGCACCTTTCATCTCTCATTTGTGCAGCCTCGGATTTCGATGATGTCTATTATGGAGAATTATTGGGTGACTATTCGAGTACATCATAGTACTCACTCGATTCAAACCCCACTCCTCTTTACGCCTTCATTTTCTAATTAACAAAGCGTCGTCTGTCGTCGTCTTGTCTCATCTCCAGTTATTTGACGGAGGTAGCTGACGTTGTCCTCTCCTTCCCACCATTTCTCCATGTACTGGTCTTATTTCGTGGTTTTCACGTAACTGAAGGCTCGAACACCATTTAATCCACTGAACGCTGGTTCACTGACATCTTTGTTCACAAGGCGGCGACATCCAACTTAAAACATGCTGACGGGGAACACTACCGAAAGTGGAGGAGTGATGCAGGAAAGTCGGCATTCAAGGAGGATATTTATAAAAGGAGATGGAAGTCATACATTTATACAGTTTCGACATGTTCCGCTTGTTGTATCCGTTAACTTTGAATCCTTACCAAGTCGTATACAAAGTAGGAAACACGTTCAACTGTTTTCAACAGCTCTTTGCATGCTGCATGGTTCGCCAAATGCACACATGCAAGAGTTGTGAAGAGAATGCGATATTCTGCCTATCGCATCTAACTTAATTATCTGCAAGCGTGCAAAACGTCAACTAAGAACAAAATCACCGAAGTTCTGCGAGGGGTGCTGCGAAGAACAGAACGATAGTGATGCTGGAATGTTATGTTCAGAATGGTGCAAGAGCAAAACAAAGCGGACAAAAGCAGTGAACTGGCTTTGTACTACTGCAAAGCAAGGTAGGACGTGTCACACATCCATCACTGAGGCTAAGACAGCTTTACAAATTACCTCTTACTTTGTCAGGTGAGAAATGCCTTTTTCACTCACACTTGTTAACCTAGCACTGCGCTGTTGCGGAAAGAAAAAAAACTTGTTTGAGCAGCAGAGTGGTGTTCATATTCTGTGACTGTCGGTTGACTTCGATTTCTTCCATCCCACAATGAGGCTCATTTGCATGCCTCACCGTAATGAATTACGATTGTCAGCAGTTGGTGCATCCATTTATGAGCCTCTGTCACCTGTGGCAACGTTTAAACTTTTCGTTGACCACTTTTGGCGTTCTCAAAACCTTCTATTTATTTCAGCATCGAAACGTGCTATCGGCTTACGGTTCGTATTGACTCCATTTTGTTGCTCGAAACAGTAACTTTCTCATTTCCAAGAATCTTTCTGCTTCTTAAACCGTCGTCGGTGTGTCTCTGAGTCTTACACATAATAGTCCTGAAAACAGTTGCGGTTTTTTCGTCATTACTTGAATGGACTATATTCAAGGAGATATTACCTCCCTAGAAAAGTAAGTTCACAAATGTATGTTTGGAACATTTTTGCTTAAGAACTCCATATTTTGAAGGTGCCTGTGTTAGATCCGATCAGTTGATCAGAACAACTATTGTGATGAGAGGAAATGGACTTACCGAAAGATTTCAAACTCCGAACCTTTTTTGGAGTTAACGAGAAATTATTTTTGTTCACGCTATTCAGAATTAAATGGATGAAAAACACGTTAGGCGGATGCACCTTGACTTTGCGTATGAGAAATGCAGTCACATGACGCTACACTTTAGCGATGGTTCAGACAAAATTGAAGCGAATTTGGCTCTTTATATACGGCTAAGGAGAGTTATATAATCAGAATTGAAGGTAACTAAAGCTGGAACCAACATGCTCTCAAATTTCTCTATTTGACTTTGAAACGACTCAGAAGTTCTCCCTATCTCTAGCTTACCAGAGGATCAAGGGATCAGTATCTTTCAGCCGGAACATTCTAACGCCGAGGAACAAACGCCTAAGATATTAGGCGAACGAAATGTTTGGAGTGAGCGAGCGCGAACTCTGACCTCATAACTTACCGGTGCCTTTCCTACCTGCCAGCACCGATACGGCATATGAAATGACGAGAGTTTCAAAAAAATACGGCACGCTCCAACGGTGAATTTGTTTTGAGTTTATGTCATTTATCATCGCGATGCTACGAAAATTTGCATTCAGGCTCGCAGTAACTCATCACCTATTGTAATGAACGAGTTGTTTTGTCGAGCATTTTCGTGCGCGACGGTCAGCAATTCTATGAATTGCTTGTTTACGATACCAAAGCAGAATAGTTGATGCACGATTTCATAACCTAAATGGCAAGATCCGATGGCTGGTGGTGAATTATGCAGATGCAAAAGCTATGTACTTATTTTTGCGCGTTTATTGCGAGTCTGAGCGAAGAGGCGATGATACAGCTGGTTAAGGGGAGTCAAGGTCGGGTCATTAGAGGCGAGCATCGTTAGAAGCTCCGCTCAAAGAACTGCTGTGACTGTGGCACTAGCCGGATATTATATATGTATATGTATATATATATATGACCATCAATTGAAACGAGCCGACCTAATAATAGATTGCACTGCCGAATGCGCAAACTTTATCCCGGCAGGTCGTTCTCCTCACTTGAAATAAACACGAGGCGGTGGTCAGGTAACTTGCATGTGAGATAAGTACTTCTTCCAAACGTTATTCGGCCATTCTAGAATAGTGGCTCGAAAAGAGTGCTCGTGATAGCGCCATCTTCTTTATGATCGCCTCGACACCTTGCGAATTGGCTTCATTGGCTAAAGTTGTGCACTTCAAATGACTGCTTACACAGAAGGATTCCTGCTTTGTAACCATCTTGTCGTTTACCATGTAATTCGCATTTCTTCGAATTGGGGGCATGTTGCCCTCGAGCTGCTTTTTCTTTCATAATCCTGACTTGTCTATATCTGAGAGCAAGTGATGCATGCAATCCAACTATGTCAGTGCAATTAACTAGAAGCTGAAAACGTCGATTGACTTTTCACCACTAAACGAATTTGCAATGTCCGTTGTCAGTATGCCTATGAGGGAAAGAAATGAAGTGATGGGAATCTGAAACTATCGAACTGAAGAATTCATAACGGGCGCATATAATAATCGCGTGAAAGTTCCATTCATTAAGAGCCACAGAGAATTTAATGCAACTTAAGAACGATTGGATCATTTCATTAAACCATTGAAGGTTGTTTCGTGAATTCAATTGATCAATCAGAACGCAGTGTCGTGAATGCAGGAGAATAACGCATAAAATGATGTATAACATCACATTAAAAGTTATGATAATTGCTCGTCGTATTAGAAGGAATTGATCTTGTGGAAAAGTGCTTGTTCTATCTCCGGTTATTAACGGTTGTGAGAGAGCATCCAGTGGTCTTTAAGATTTGCCTAGTCATTCTTCCTAAATCGTGTTCCTTTGTATACTTATAGGCTTTGATATGTTGACGACCGTCCAGTTTTTGTCAGTTGCTCATCATATAACAAATTGACCCTGCAGGAAAGTTCTTGTTTTTTCTCAGCCTATTAATGATTCTGGTAGAGCACCCAATGCTTTTGAAACCGTCTTTCTAATTTTGTTTCATTACGGTATATTTTCATATTTGCTGCGACATTTTCATTGCCGAGTGGCCGCCACCGTGCTGCTCTTCGGTGACGCTCTTGATCTCTCTCCATCTGTTCTGCGCGCATGCGCTTGTGGCTAAGTATACCCACACCGTTGCGCCTATTACTTTAAGGGATCGGCTCCACAGCAGACGGAGTGCAAATTGGTTGAAACTCGTTGAAGAAGTCTGTAATATTTAGGGTGTCGCAGTTAGCTAATCAAGAGATGATGTTTAATCTTATTAAAACTTTTCAGTGCACTATTCCCGTTATATTCAAACTGGTCAAAAGCAGAATCATACTGCACAGATCAATAGGAAGTGAGTTTCTGAAAACATAAGTTTAGTGTTTCGGTAGGCCAGCCTTAGCGTTCTGTAGGAATTATACTGTAGAACGCTTATTGAACGCAAGGAGTGGAGGAAAAGTTAGCACTAATGTCTGTGTACTAAGACTCACAGAGAGTCGGAAAGTATGTACTGTTAGCGGGATTAGAAAAGATTTCATATGACGGAAATGCTGGCGGCTAGACGAAGTCGTTGCGTACTTTGAAATAAAGTGTTCACAAGCAGGAGGAAGGCGGTGTTTTTTGTCGTGATAGGTTGTGAAGGATATTCCTAGCTACAATGCATCGTCTCCTCTGAGGATTGAATTTACTGTGGCGAAGGACTGAAATGATAGGAGGAAATGAAAATTGCAGGCTAACAGTAAGGTTTTTTATGCTCATTTTATAGAAAGTTCTATCCCGTTTACTGGACAAACAACTGCGTCGGAAGCCGTGTCGGCGGTACATGTCCCACTTCCCACATTTTTCACTACATGAAAGAGCGTTTGAAGTTTTCTGGGTTGTAAACTAATGACACATATGAAGCAATCATTACGCTATTGAACGAGGGATTTGCGAACCAGCACTTGGACATTTAAGAAAAATAAAAAGTATTTTGAAAGAACGGCATTCCTTTGGTTTCCTCACATTTTTCAAACGGAGCGCTACGCGGACAATTGCTATGGTTGGTCTGAACTGCATCCATTTCATATTGAGTGAATGCTCGAATCTCGTTACATCAAATCTCCGTCAGCTTTGTCTTTGCGAATGTGAAGACTCGATTAAGCAGGTAAAAAAGTCCTACTGGAAATAAAAACGCTACTACCAGTTTATCGCAGACGTGCCCAGTGAGTATTGCACAACTCATTGATAATTCATTTTTGCTTGTGCGGGACTTATATGGAACAAGATTCAAAAATTTCGTTGCAGCTCCAACCACCAACGGCTAATAAATGGATCATCACTGTACTTCATACCCGCACTTTCATCGTTTTCAAGTTGAATCTACGGAATGGAAAACCAGACATATATGTCAACAGATTCATGCGGAAGGTCGAGGTCGTCCTGCAAAATCAGCAAAACGGTTACTGAAAAAGCAATAGGAAAACCCGATGCGCTAGCATGGTAACGACTGATTGCGCTTTGGGCAGAAACCAAGTTTTTACCGACATATTACTGATAGGAATTGTTCTACTTTTTTCCCATTTTTCCGGCCGCAACCGAAGTTCAGTCTCTGCCGGGATATTCTCGAAAAGCAGCCGAGCGGCATGTTCGAAATTCGATCGATCTCAACCAAATTTCGATGAAGCTGAGGACGTTGGTTGTTTTGCGCCTCAATAAGTTTTGGCTGGTTCGTATCACGAACATTGGCGTTAGCAGTATGCAGCGTCGATGCGAAGTACTGCTACAGTGATAGATGACTGGCAAGAGGACGCTACTTTCAGGTTGAAATAATTGATTCGAACGCCATTACTTCCATTAACTCTATGAACAGTTATCGCACAAACGATAGCTAATTTCAACCTACCAAGCGTCCATTAGTTATTGCTCTAGGTCCAGTGGCAATAATAAATTGACGAAAAGCGTCATTTTCCGCTCTGTGATTCCCTATTATCGCATAATAATTTTCACGACGTTATTTGATGTTACGGAACTGTTATTTAGAGATAATGCTATTCATGGGGAACTGCTTGGTGAAGAATAAGTTACAAACTTTTTCGTTTAAAAGGAAGCAGTTTTTCGAACTGCTCTTACGAACAGTAATCATCGCACGTTGCTGCTATCTTCTTCACTTGTGCAAAGTAAACACACCTGAGACTTATGCCTGGTACACATTTCCTTTATTGAACAGAACGCAATCATGCAAGCTAAAAGAGCAGATAGTTATGCAACGACAAATATACGTCATTGACCAGAAGTAGACCATCGCACAGTTTGTAGTGGTTCTCACTGAAACTGTATTTAATGATGCAGTCCTCTTTCATCACTTAAACGATTGCTGTTGAAGAATTTTGAGATTAAATTACGGAATAACAACTATCATAAAAAGGGAACCGCAAACATTCTTGCGCGTCAAACTATTGTCGGTAACTGTGGTAAGTCGTCAGGTTTGTGTGAAGGCAGCAGAGCCAATCTGAACTTTTCTGAAGCACCATCCTTCTTTATTCTTCACTGGTCCCCATGCAATTGAGCCAGTATCGATGAATGTTACGACCTGGCCTATATCCGTCGTCTGCAAGGTAAATTTCACATGTCTTCACATAATGAATATGCAACTCTTACTGCGGTGATGTTATTGTTTGTATGAGGGCAAAATGGCAAATGATGTAATGGTTTTATACTTTTTGCTAATAGAGGACGAAGATGCAGGAAAAAAAACCAGAATTGGGAGAAATGGGCTCCGTAATGCTCAGCTCTTGCGACTTTCATAGCAAATGACAGTCGACGTAAGATGGTGTGGCCATTCGTGAAACTCGTCGAAATATTTGCATAGAGCAGTCTTCATACCTGCGTACCGTCATTGATCAGTTCGATAAACTCTTTCCGCTCGCTGCTATAGATCTTTTTGACCAGTGGCGACTCTTGCTTCTTTTCCTCTCGCCTATCGCACTTTTGAGTTTTTTCCTTAATAAAGCTGTTGTAGAAATTTGTTGGACTGAAAGTTTCAAGAATGCTATAACGAAACTTCGGCTGAAATAGGCTGGCATGATTTCCGCAAATATGCGAAACTTTTCAGAGAAATAGAGGTGGAAGACTGATAAAACAGTTTTACAGACCTCTTATGAAACATTCAGTTTACGGAACTATAATGAAAAATCTCGTAAGTAAGGCAATAAAACTGACTGCCAGCGAGTTACATCAACTGCAACGGTAGCGAACATGATCTCACATATTTGAAGAACACCACAAAATAAGTATTTGATTTTATCAGTACTTTTCGTTCCTAACTGCGCGTTTGGAATTGCTGTTTTATAAGGCGGGAAACTGATATCTCACAAGATGTATGAACAAGGAAAAGCCGTAGAAACCGAGCGTTATTTTATGAAGGTCGCAAACTACCCTGGAGATTTTTCATATCACGGCTGAATTGCAGTTGCCTCAAAGTACAACACATCCTTTTTTATCATGGTTAGCAATTACAGGTGTTGAACGCATCGCTGACGTTTGCACCAATTAAAATACACATGATGCGTATTTTAATCAGATACTGCGTAGCCACCACTCACCCCTTCCTACCAATCTACCGTAATCACGTCGTACTATAAATATTCATGAGAGCAGCTTCAATAAAATCAAACCATAACCCTCAAGTGAAGCTTACATTGCGTTGTGATTCCCTATGACCCGTAGCACGACCCTCTATACGTATGTTCAGTCCTTGAGCGCATTGCCTTATGCCAAATGAAAGCCTTTCCCATTGCTTGACGTCTAGTTTTTTGATTGCATCGCAAATCTGTCCATTCAGCTGAACTAGCATAAACAGTAGATTTGTAGAAAATCAGTGTGTTGCACTGTCATATACAGCCACAATGTTAAAATTGTTGGGATGTGCCGAATTACGCCGTGTCTTTCAACCTTAATAGGTCTCTCAGATTATTCGTCGTTCGTCCGAAAAATGACATTTTCAGTAGTCATTGGGACATGAAGCTTAACTTGTCAGGCTTGTGCAGTATGGAACAGCAAGCGATACGCGACGCTGTTAAGAGGTCATGAATGCTTCACATTGCCCTCCAGAAAGTCTTGACAAAAATGACTTCTGTCGCTTGCTTCCTGCTCACTGGACTTTTTTTCCCATAGTCATATCGCCTCATGAAAACACTATTTGAACTGACAAGCAACCGCCAGGCCGTTGCTGCGAAGTGCACTGTTTATGGAGAGCACTGCATCAGAAAGAGGTGGACTGGAAGCATCAGACCGCAGATCTCAAATTGCAACTTTTGAAAGGGCGTGATAAGCAAATGCTGAGAGTAATTGGTCTGAACAGATGGGTGAGCTAAAAATTTGGCATTTTTCGATATTTGCACAACGTCCCAACTTATGCAATGCTCGGCAGATCAAATTACGCACAAAACACCACCAAACCATTGTGGGGAACATAAATGCCAAACCTTCTCTATTTCCTCCCATTTGCAACATATATTAATCCCAGAGTCAATGAAACTGTCCGCCATCCTCTCATAACTCGTGATGAAGTGATGGGAAAAGAATTTTTGCCGTTCAGAAGCACTGGAAATTGGAGAAAAAAAGAAAAAGCAGCTGAACGGATTTGCATTTCCTTGCAGAAATATCTGTGACTGCAAGACCAACCGATCACCAAGATGTGCAACATATGAAGCGATGAAATACAATTAAGTGCAGTATTGGCGATAATTGTTTTGTTGAACAAATATCTCTGTTGTTTCTCGTCCCTTTTTTAACACAAATTTCGTAGCCATAGCTCCTTCAGGAGATGAAAAGATTGGGTGGATAAATACCACCCTACCCATGTATTACAATAATCTTTCGGAAATGGTTGCAGTTATTTGTTTTATCGTGACGCACATAAAATACAGCAATACAGAGAGTGGAACGTTCACCATAGGCAAAGTTTACGAGTGGGCCAGCAAGAGCACATCTTTTCATTTTATTTGCATAATATATTTCGGCATTAATGAACTTCTATCCGAAATACGTTCACAACGATTAAGTACTGCAAACTTCAAAGTAAACAGTTGCGCACGTGAGGAAGCAGCATGACAGGCTGTAATTATAGAGATTTTCTTGAATCTTCTTCCTCAAAATCAGTGTCATCAAGGAGTCCCTCTAAACGTTTGGAGTATGAATCTGACGGTAATTGTCAGAAAAAGCGGAACCGCTTGCTCTGACCTGTAGTGGACAGATGTAGCCATTTCCTGTTCGCCTTCCTCAAGCTGCACTGGCTTGTTACACCTCACCGTAGGCCACATCAGATGCCGGCTTATGTGAAATATTGAAGCGTTCTCTGCTATGAGCACGAACAGACCGCTTCTCGCATTTCTTCTTTCATGAAATCATAGTGGTAACTTGGACTGAATGGAGTCGCACTTTAGCAGAGTCATGAGGAAGCGAAAGATCGTTGCTGGTTCGAACGGCGCAGTTTTTATTGGCATAAACCATCATTTATATCAAATCCAATTTGGGTGGTTGAAGAATTTTATCGGTGTTGTGAATTTGGATTTTAGGCAAATTATAATCACATTCACTATCAATCAAGCTCTCGGAACTAAACGGCACGTAATTTCATATCTTTTAAAAGTGCCCCAGTTTTGTAGCGAAGGTTATGCGAATCATACTTTATAAAAAAAAGTGATGCGACCGTTTCCAGATTTTGTTCGCCCCGATCTACTAGTCACCAAGGAATAGGTAGGTAACTGGCAAGAGGAGGAAATCCACAACGGCCAAATAGTCGAAGAACGCCTGCATATTGGCCATACATCTGTAAATACACCTGTTTATACACCTAAGTGTAGGTGCATTAGCACGTACACTTGCATATACACTCGTACATACACCTGTACATACACCTGTATATACACCTACACATCCAGCCGTATATACACCTGTACATACATCTACCTGTAGATACACCTGCACATACACGTACCTGTAAATACACCTCTACATACACCTGTACATACAAATAACTATAGATACACTTGTACATACACCCCTACATGCACCTGCACATGCACCAGTATGCACCTGGACATACATCTGCAAATACACCTTTATGCACACCTCTTCACACACCCAACTGTACATGCATCAGTACATATGCATATACACATGTACATACATCTGTACATACATCTGTATATACACCTGTACATCCACCTGTACATGCACGTACCTGTAAATACACATATATGTACAGTGTGTACATTCACCTACCTGTTGATACAACTGCACATACATCTACGCACAGAGACAAACACACACAGAAAGGCACACAGAGAAGCACACGCAGACTTTAGACTTTAGACTTCACACTTTACACTTTATGCTTTACATTTTACACTTTACACTTCACACTTTGAGAGAGACAGAAAGAGAAAGAGAAAGAGAAAGAGAAAGAGAAAGAGAAAGAGAAAGAAAAGAGAAAGAGAAAGAGAAAGAGAAAGAGAAAGAGAAAGAGTCCCTTGAAAGAGAAAGAGAAAGAGAAAGAGAAAGAGAAAAGTTTACGTGAACGTAGGTGAACGTTTACTCTGCGTATTTTTAACGCAGTGTTGTATAGAGGGTCGCAGTTTTGTTTGGAAATATCGTACTGGAGTTCCCGCACCGCAGTCTTTAAAAGATAGTCGTTGCATTTATCCGATGCATTTAAACAACAAGTTCCGTTTGATGCTTGCAAAAACACTGCGTGAATATGGCCTTCCGATGAGATTGAATATGATCCTTTGGTGGGTGGAATTTTCTGCTTGTCATATACTTTCATAGTTTCGAACTTTCGAAGCTGAATACGATGAAGGTGCCGCGCACCAATCCAGTTATGTTAAATTTAAAATTTGCTGAAGCTGAGTTGAAGGATTTGTTGGGTTTAATTTGTGTTGTTGAGATGTTTTCTTCGACAGCTTTCGTCTTATTAAATTAACTTTGATGGAGGATTGAGGGTACAGAAATTTCTTATAAAAAGCAGTTTTGGAAGCGTAACATATATTTCGGGCAATTATTGGAGCACTATGACAGATTAAAATGTAAGTGCATATCTGTGGCGATCCATTCTTTACCCTGTCATTCATGCGAAGCTCTGTATATCTGTAAGGAAGTGTGTGGTGTGATGCATTTTTCTTCGTTCGTGGGAGAGACACGAATATAGGTCCGTCCTTGATCTATGGGAAGAAGTTTGGCGAGATCGTCACCCTTTTTAGTCACCTATTTATCTATCAACTAAACGCGATAAAACACAAGGAAAAACTTCCAGCTTTTCTATATAGGCCTACCCGCATGTTCCCTTTCTTTTGTCCATGGCTGAGATATCGGAATGGTATCGGTAATTACAGGTGAGTTACCCACATATGGATCCACTGGAGTATGTGATGTTCGGCAAAGTCTATCGAATAGGAGGAGAGGAATCGAGTGCGGAGTCGAATACGCTGGCCGCCTATGCGTCATTCCGTTCTTCTTATGCACTTACAACGCGATGCGAACATCTGCATGGCTTTGCGCTGCACTCCAATATTTACCTGCTAATGAAGAACGTTGTGTTCTGACTCCGTTTAAGATGTTATTCTATTGTTATTGTTGTATTCGTTGTAATGATTTGATCACGGATATGAATATGATAATAATGAATAAAATAAAAATTGCCTAAGTCGATGGGGAGTTCCCCATATGTTAACGGAGCGGAGAAACGTACCATATATTAATGAAGGGAGCTCCGTACCATACATTAAGGAAGGGAGTTCCCGTACTATCTTAACGAAGGGGAGATCCCGTACCATATATTAACGAAGGGTGAGATCCCGTACCATACTTAACGAACGGGAGATCCCGTACCATACATTAACGGGGAGTATCCGTACCATCGCCACTGCGGATGGTCCGAACAGCACCGCGAACAATTAAATTAAACGAAATTAAATTAAATTAAATTAAATTAAATTAAATGAATTCAATTAAATTAAATTCAATTAAAAAATTAAATTCAACTAAATTAAATTCAATAAAATAAAATAAAATAAAATAAAATTAAATTAAATTAAACTAAATTAAATTCATTGAAATAATTAAATAGACGAAAATTAAATTGCGTTAAATTAAGTTCAAGTCGGATTAAATTAAGCTAAATTAAATTACCGTCTTATTCAATTCATTCAATTGTGATTCGTTCAATGTTCTTCAATTCAATTCAATTCAATTCAATTCAATTCAATTCAATTCAAGGAATTCAATTCAATTCAAACGGTTCAATTCAATTCCTTCGCAATTCAATTCAATTCAATTCCGTCAATTCAATTCTTCAATTCAATTCAATTCAATTCAATTCAATTCAATTCAGCTGTTCAATTCCTTCAATTCACCTCAATTCAATTCAATTCAATTCTGGTAATTCAATTCAATTCAATAATTCGTTCAATTCAATTCCAATTCAATACAATTCAAACTGTAATTCGTCAATTCAATTCTTCAATTCAATTCAAAATTCAATTCAATTCAATAGCAATTCAATTCAATTCAATTCAATTCCTTGTCCAATTCAATTCCAATTCAATTCAATTCAATTCAATTCAATTCCAATTCAATCAATTCAATTCTTCAAATTCAATTCAATTCAATTCAATTCAATTCAATTCAATTCAATTCTATTTCAATTCAATTCAGCGCAATTCCTTTCAATTCAATTCCAATTCAATTCAAGGGGGTCAATTCAATTCAATTCAATCAATTCAATTCACGTCAATTGGGCAATTCAATTCAATCAATTTTGTTTCAATTCAATTCAATGGTTCTTCAATAGTTTCTCCAATTTGCCTCAATTCCATTCCGCTCAATTCAATTCAATTCCAATCAATTGGCAATTATTCACAATTTCAATTCAATTCAATTCAATTCAATTCTGTTCAATTCGGGAATTCAATGGTGTTCAATGCAATTCAATTCAATTCAATTCAATTCAATTCAATTCAATGGGTTCAATTCAATTCAATAAGCAATTCAATTCAATTCAATGATCGTTGCCTTCCATAGACCGAGCAGTTTGTCGCGTCTGTCCGCTGTGTGCTGCGGGCCTTTGTCATGTTCGGGGCTTGGTTCTTGTGTCGCTATGATCGCCTGTGGTCGGAGGAAGTCGACGGGCCTTAAGATCCTTTCGGGGGCGGAGTCTACATAAGTGAGTGGTCGGCTATTCACTATGGCTTCGCATTCTACTACCAGCGTTTTGAATTCTTCCTCGTCCAAGAGTTTTCTCCCGACTGCTTTGCGGAACGCTGTTTTGGTCAGCCCGACTAGTCTTTCATAAACTCCTCCTTGCCATGGTGCGTAGGGGGTAATGAAACGCCAAGTTATAGGTGCAGCAAGGGTGTTTTGCATAACTTGTTTAACCAACTGGAACTGTGGCGCGTTGTCCAGCACTACGCTAGTAGGGTAGCCGTTTTCTGGCGATAAATCTTCTCAAGACGTGCAAGAACTGCTCTGCCGACAGGTTTTTTGTTACTTGCAAATGGATGGCTCTAGTCGCTAGACAAGTGAAGAGGGCTATCCATCTTTTGCAAGGGCAGTGAGGTCGCGTATGGTTATAGGTCCATGTAGTCGAGGCCGACGTTTTGGAAGGCTCGCATTGCCCATGTCCTTTCTTTGGCAGTGGGGGGAAGGTTGGAAGCTTAAATGGCTTTGCGTTCCATCTACGACACGCCATGCAGTGTCGTCGTAATGTACGCTTGACCGTTGCCCTTCCCTGGGGGATCCAGTAGCGTTTCCTTACGTCGGCCAATGTCTGTGACACTCCAGCATGTCCGGCCTCCTTGTGTCGAGCCAATACGATCAGACTGGTGAGGGCTGATGATTTCGGGAGGAGAATAGGATGAACTGTTTCTTCTGGTAGCGCTGCATATTCCAGCCTTCCTAAACATCTCATAATTCCGTGTTCATCCTTATACAAGCTGGCGTCAGTATTTCTCTCGAATTCTTCGCTTATCTTAGTTTGTTCTTGTCTGATAAGAATGCGCTCTGCCCTGTCTAGCTCACCAGCTGTGGCGGGCCCTTCGAGTTGGACGGTTTCCCATAATGTTTGTCCGAGACGAATTTGGGTACTCCTTAACATACGCTTGATCGCTCTAAGTACCTGAACTGTCGTTCGTTTGAGCTTGTTGAGAGTGCTGAATCTTTCACATTCAAATACGTCAGCCACCGTTGGTGTGCTTGGGATGATTACCAGGGCCACTGGGTTATGTGGAACTGTCCATTCCGGCAACACCGGCTCTCTTGCTGGAGAAATGAAGGTCCTTCCCACCACTGACTGCATTGCCCAAGCTCCGCAATTGTGAGACCACGTGTTGCCAGGTCCGCGGGGTTATTACCGCTGTCAACATAGCGGAACTGTGCGGGGCTTCGGCGTATTTCGGCTAGTCGATTGTCGACAAAACGGTCCACAGTGGTGGCCGTCGCTATCCAGTGCAAAGTTGCCTGTGAATCGCTCCAGAGGAACGTGGGTCCCGTGTGCTTCAGCTGCTCTTTTACGAAGTTCAGCAACCTGCTTCCAATCAACGCAGCCATCAATTCGAGGCGAGGAATGGTAATGCCACGTATTGGGGCCACTCTGCTCTTGGACATCAGCAACGAACTCTCGTAACGGCCCTGGCTGTAGGAGCGGAGGTACGCCGCCGCAGAATACGCGCTTGTAGAGGCGTCCACGAAGACATGGATTTCGGCGCATCTTTTGTCCGGCTCGGCCGTTAGTTTTCGGTCCAATGTGAGCGACTGCCCTTGAAAACGCTCCAGTAGGGCTGCCGCAGTTTGGCGGTCCGGTGTTGTCGAATGGCTGGTCCCAGTCGTACTCCTTTTTCCACAAATGTTGGAGGAACAGTTTCAACGGTAGTGTGGCAGGCGTGAACAGCCCTAAAGGGTCATAGAACTCCGCTGTATATGCGAGAAACTGTCGTTTGGTTGCGGGCCAGTTGTCCCACTTCTTCGTGTTAAAGACCATTGTGTCCTTTTGAAGGTCCCATACGATTCCCAGCAGTGTTGCACTTTGCTGCAGTGAGTCTGAGTCCTTATTTAAGGCGCAAAGAACTTCCCGATTGTTGCTTCGGAATTCTCGAAGATTCATATCCGCTTCTTCAAAGACTCTCTTCGCTTCTTGACCCTTCTCAATCGCTGCCGATATTTGGTGTGCGGTCAAGAACACATTGTCCACATAGATGTTGTCTTGTATCTCCTCTCGAATCTCAGTCGTTTTCCTTTTGAGGTGATACTGAATAGTGGCGTTCAGTAGGAAGGGTGAGGAAATCACGCCGAAAGGCACTGGAGTGAATCTGAACACTCTAAGGTGTCGTCGAGCTGACTGGTGTTGTCACGTCTTTGACCCAAATGAAGCGTACTGCGTCTCGTTGGTCGTGATGTAGACCTATCTGTAGAAAGGCTTTCTCGACATCCGCCGTTATGAGTATTGGCGCTAGTCGGACTCGGAGTAAAACTCCGCAGAGGTTTGTTAGGAGTAGTGGTCCTCTGAGTAGCACATCATTTAATGAGTGCCCTTCTTTCCGCGTTTTCGACGACGCGTCATACACGATTCGAATTTTTGTCGTGGCCTTGCCCGGCCTAACAACAGCCTGGTGGGGCATGTAGTACACTGGGCCTTCAGGCGGTGTATTCGTGACGTCCTCTATTATCCCCGTCTTTAGCTGTTCGTCGAACTTTTCTCGTAAGCATGCAGCAGCTCAGGGTCTTTTTGGAGGTGTTTGAGCGATGTTTTTAGACGACCCATACAAAGACCGAAGTTGGAGTCGAGTTTGCCTCCATCCTCTTTCCATGGCCAGCTACAATAGTAGCGCCCATCTTTGAAGGTAATGCTTTCATTGAACCTTTTCATGGCGAGTTCATCATCCGTTTGTAAAGGAGGGTCCCTAACTCCTACAAGTTCCAGCGACCAGAACTTTTCTAGCTCGTCCTTTGCACTGGCCACGTTGCAACAGCAGCGGTTTGCAGGCTTGATCTTTGAAAGGGTACCGTGCCGAACACTGCGCCCCTGTCCGCTGATCATGTCGCCTAGACAGGTGCGTATCAGATGAAATCCGGACGGTAACTTTGTTGAGGCACTTCCTCTGAAGATTTCGTGGAAATAATCAGCACCCACGAGGATCTGCGGCTTGAGTGTAACCGTCGGTAGGGTGATGCTCCGCGTTGATCGGATGCGCCGTAACGTCTTTTCCGTTAGCTTGGCGATTGCAATTTCGCTAACCAGTCTTGGTACCGAGTTCGCGAACATCGTGAAGAACCGTCCATCAGTGCGCTTCATTTTTAGTTTGACGCGCGCAGACGTGCAGTGGGTAACGTGCGTCCCACCAAATCCGTCAACAATCAATGGTTCCTTGTGTGTTACTTCGATGCCCAATTGCTGGACTATTTCTTCCGTGATGAATGAGCGTTCGCTCCCAACATCGAATAGCACGGGCACCTTGATCGTTTTTGTGTGTGGTGCGTCGCCTCTAACCTCCACGAAGGTAGATAGGAGTAATACCGTTTTGTCTCGCTCTTGCTGTTCGGGTGTCGCAATAGCCGCCACCGTGCGAATCGTCTGAGTGTGGGTTTCTCCGACGGGATTCTCCTCTTTCCCCTGTTGCGATCGATGCCACGTTTACAAAGTGCCGTAGGATGTCCCTTGCGCTTGCAATGGTAGCAGGAGACATTTCGTGTACAATCGTTTTGATTATGACCTTCTCTGAGACACTTGAAACAGAGGCGTAGTTGGCGAGCGCGGTCAAACCGCTCCTTCGAAGTGGTAAAACGTGGACAACTATCGGCCCAATGTGGTTCACAACAAAACGCACATACCTGTCGAGTAAGGTCGCGCCGTCTGTCTTTCCCTTTGTCTGTCGTTTCGCTACTGCGGGTAGTGCAGAAGTGTGATGTAAACCTTCCTCCAGTTTTACACCTCCAAGATTTCTCTGTTCTCGCCTTCCTACCTGCCTTTGAGCTTGCCGACCCTCATGCGTCGGTTTCCCTATGGCGCCGTTCGCATATTCTCCCTGATGCGCACTATAGCTTGAAGTTTGTCCCTCAATTTTCGGACGCTCCAGGCTGCATCGGCTTCTTTAGCTTGTTCGACTTCCAACAGAGCCCAACGTGGTAGCCGTTTTTCAATGCAAAGCTCGGTTTGCGAGTTGTCGATGTTTTCTCCCTGTTGCTCCAGTTGTTGTAGAATGCGCTCGACGCTCGCAACGCATTCCTCGAAATCCTTTGTGGGAGATGCTGCGTCATGTAGTTCCGCGTAGAGTGACTTCAACAGCAATTCGGATCTCCCAAATCGTTGCTGGAGCGTTGTTTTGACGGCTTCGTAGTTTTCGGGCGCTATTGTGAATCCACCTACTGCCTCTAGTGCTTTGCCTTCTAGAAAGGACAGCAGATAAGAAAGCTTCTCAATTTCTGCGAGTGGTTGCGAGTCAACTACGTGCAGGAATGTGGCCCAGAATTGTGGCCATTTGTGATGCTGTCCGTCGAATTTCGCAATCTGCAATCTTGGCAGCTGCACTGCGTTCATGGACATCTGTCGCTGCGGTTGCTGGGCAGGCGTACTGTTTCCTGTAAGGACGCTGCCAGCTGGCGAGGTGGGTCGGGCTATGTGGAGCTCAAGATTCAACTTGGCCGTGACTAGGTCATCACATACATTTTTAGCCTCACTGATCACAATGAGGAAACTATCTGGCGCCTCTGCCAGAGTTTGGTAAATTGAAGCTTCATTCGCTTTCTCAGCGGCCGCGCGTAGCTGCTTTATGTATTCTAGCCAAGCACTATGATCAGCCTCGACCTCAGAAATGTGACGCTGTAGTCTTCAAATTGCTGCCTCCACTTGCAAAAGGGCAGTTTTGAACGCTGCTTGCGGGTCGGCTTGTTCCGCGAGCACGCGCAAGTCAGGAAAATTTATGTTCTTTATGACTGCTTTCAGCAAGTTAACCTTCACTCGAATGGAGGCTTGGTACGCAGCAGATGCCATACTTACTTATGGTTACGCTCTGGCTTGAGCCCCATGTACTGGACTAAGTAAAATGTATTTATATCAAACGGATTTTACTTACGTTCAGTAGTCGGTTGTGACGATGCGGCGGCGCTCTCGGCAAATGAATATCGTACAGAGGGAAGGCGAAGCAGACAGCAGATTAAATATACGAATAAGGGATGACTGTACAGGGTGGAGGATGAGGGGTAGACGCTCAACGGGAGCTCTCGACACGAGGGGCCTGTCCCTCGTGCTCAACGCGGTCCGACTGACTAGTCTTTTTCACGGGAGCTTTCGACGATCCCTTCGTTCGTCCGCTTCCATTTCTGCCAATGCATACCATGTGCCCTTTATCCCATCGATCATCTTCGGTGATGACTGCAACATGCCCGTTTTCCCATCGAATCGTTTAGTTTTCATCCCTCGGATTCCGCTGGGTGCATCATCGCTTGCACTAAGCTCTTTATCGTTTCTGATCGTTACAGGCGCCGCTGAGACGGTTAGTCTTTTTTTGCTACATTTGACTGCAATGAGCCGCGATGACGCATCTCGCGTTTCGCGACACCTGTTTATACACCTAAGTGTAGGTGCATTAGCACGTACACTTGCATATACACTCGTACATACACCTGTACATACACCCTGTATATACACCTACACATCCAGCCGTATATACACCTGTACATACATCTACCTGTAGATAACCTGCACATACACGTACCTGTAAATACACCTCTACATACACCTGTACATACGAATAACTGTAGATACACTTGTACATACACCCCTACATGCATCTGCACTGCACCAGTATTGCACCTGACATACATCTGCAAATACACCTTTATGCACACCTCTTCACACACCCAACTGTACATGCATCAGTACATACAAACTGCATATACACATGTACATACATCTGTACATACATCTGTATATCACCTGTACATCCACCTGTACATGCACGTACCTGTAATACACATATATGTACAGTGTGTACATTCACCTACCTGTTGATACAACTGCACATACATCTACGCACAGAGACAAACACACACAGAAAGGCAC